>JAXGGA010010929.1:0-44655 GCA_038373865.1 Uloborus plumipes
TGTATCGGGAAAGGTATCTGCAGAGAGAAACACCGGACCATCGAATGTTCAATAATTTGCATCGCAATTTGTGTCAATATGGGTCCCTACGAAATCATAGATATGGTCACGGCAGGCCACTACATAGTCATAGTCTAAGAATGGAAGAACACGTATTGCGTACCGTTAGAAGAAATCCGAGTACCAGCGTACGAGCCGTAGCTACTGCTGTTGGAGGATCTACGTCTCTTCATCGTGCTTTGCAACGTGCACGCTTACATCCACATCATCTACAACGCGTACAGTTACTGCTCCCACAGATTATCCTATTTGTGAATGTTTTCACACTGGTATCTCAATCAATGTAGCCAAGATGTAAATTTCTCATCCTGCATTTCAATGACGGATGAAACATACTTTACGCGAGATGGGATGTTCAACTCCCACAATGTTCATTTGTGGGCTGATGAGAATCCCCATGTCATAAGATTACAGGCTGCTCAACATCGTTTTTCAGTAAATGTTTGGGCTGGTTTGGTTGGTGACGTCTTAATTGGACCTTTTTTGTTGCCATCTCCACTGAGATCTCAACAATATCTCATCTTTCTGCAATAGGTTCTACCAACATTACTTAACTCTGTGCCACAACATATCAGACGCCATATGTGGTTTCAACATGATGGGGCACCTCCCCATTATGGAACACATGTTCGGGAACATCTGAATCGTGTGTTTGTTTACCGATGGATTGGTCGAGGTGGACCAGTTCCCTGGCCACCACGCTCTCCTGATTTAAACAGTCTCGATTTCTTTCTTTGGGGTGCTTTGAAAAGTGCTGTGTACGCAACTCCTGTGGATTCAGAAATGAATCTAGTTGCAAGAATCGCCTGTGCTGCTGCAGATATCCAAGAAAATCAAAGCAGATATCCAATCCGGGTGTATTTGACAGAGTTCGCCAGTCTATGGTCCGACGGTGTAACGCATGTATTGCTAACAATGGTGGAAACTTTGAACATAATTTATGACATTTTCTAACATTATTTACATTAAACGTGTAATGTCTTTGACCAATAAACATTTCTGATGATCCCAATCTTGTGTCTCATTAAACAATATTAATTTTTAAGAAAGGTTAAAGCAGTTGTTAAAATTTTACTGCCTGTTGCTCAAAAAAATGCATCGAAATGATAATAAAAAACCGTCGTAATAACGAGCCATTCTTACACAATTTGACAACTTTGTGAATATGTAGCTCGTCAACTATGCGTTTCCGAACCTATGTTCCTAGGTTATTCTTGCTTGTTATCCTCCCCTCTAACTCCCCTCAAAGTTTGTACAATTTGTTACGGAACACCCTTTATACATACTTAACCACATTTAATGCATTATAAACATACACACGTTTTAAAACCATTTAAAAAAAGGAAAATGAAAGAACATTTCAAAGTAAAAACTATGAGAGCTCTTGGTGAAAAAATATTGCGTGTGATCTTTAAGAAAGTTGCGTATACTTCTCACAAAATTAAACTGTTTTATGGCCCAAGTTTCATCAATATTCAATTGAAAATAAATACAGCAGTGTGTGCAAATCTTGCACAATGAAGATTTTTTCCATGTCCCTTTATTCTTCTTTCTCGTGTAAATTATTAATATCCTAATCAAGAATGAAATTAATTACTTCGTCGCTAATAAGAAACTTCTCTTTCTTTCTAGCTCATGTTGTTTTGCTCATTTTTTCCGTATACGAAATAACAAGAAGGAAAATTTTCAAAAGAAGCGTAGTGGAATTTATTTTCGCTGCATTGTAGTATACGCTAAAGTAATAACTTTTTAAAAATTAGCAAAGGCAGTTCTTTGCTCTGCTGGTGACAGTGTAAACATACTAAAAATTTAAACGTAAGGGTTTAAACAAGAATTTCCCTCAAATACAGAGCCTTATTTTTATTAAAATAAAGAGTAAGACAAGTTGTGTAAGAAAGCATCATGTGGCAATTTTTTTTTAACAGCAAAAACTTAGAGCTACGTACTTTCTATATAGCGCATGCTAACAGCAAGTTTTCATCTTACTACTGGAATCCAATAGCCAACTAGCGGATAAGTATCTATTTGTGTATCATGCTTTTACCTCGAGGACAACTGGGATTCAGAAGATAAGACAGGTACCAAAAGACATAGAATTTTCAAACAACTTATTTCAAGCAATCTCATTCTGATAACGGATTTATTATAGAAATGCAATTCACATTCTTTCGCTAATTTACAGGTATGATGTATAGGTTTTTGAGAAAATAATTTAATGTGTTTCAGTTAGTTTTATACGCAATATAGTGTCTAAAATCATTTTTATTTAATCTGTTTTAGGTGAAATATGTAAAAAGAACTGAGTAAAGGAAAATCTTTAGTTTGTGCACGTTCCATTTGTCTGTGACTCTTGACTGCCTTTCGTTAAATGGACGAAAAATTTTAACTTTTTTGTCATTTAACGCTTAATTTTCATATTATTATTTTGTTACTAAGATATAAACTTACCTCATAGTAAATTGTCCAAAGCTTATCGTGCAGTAAAATTTGAAAATAGCTTTGTAACTTACCTTTAAAATATTTTAAGTAGTTCCAATGCTATGTATTTGTCAGGTGTATGTGCTCATGCGTGGCTAATTATTTTATGTATATTACATAGCTTAAAATGAAAAAATAATCACTTAGCAAGCATGCTCAAATTCTTATTTATAGTTTAAAACTTAAAAAAAAATTCTAATAAAGGAATGTCAGCATTGAAAAGCCTGAAACGTTGAAAAGTCATTAACAGCAAATTTTTGATCCAATGTATTTTCAGCACTAATAAGCAGGGATACTGCAGACACGTGTTTCGGCGTTACAAGGAACGCCTTTTTCAATGCGAAAAATTGAGAGCTTATGGATGCACAGACATCCGACTAAAGCAACGGGAACAGAAGCGAACAGCTTAAAAAGCAAACAAAGCGGATTATCCGAACACCAATAAGAAAATTGTTAAGCCAAAAGAGATCCAATGGGAAAATAAAGATTGAACCGAAGCTTTCTTTCAGGTACGGAAAGAAAATAAAGAGTTCGATTGGCGACACGATAAGCCTAACAAAATAAAAAACACAAAGCTAAAACCGTTAATTACAAGAACAAAAAAGCAGAATGAAAGAAAGCGAATCGGTAAATGAAGAAAACAAAAAGGAAAATAAAGACAAGTAGAAAATAGGAAAAATTCCAGCAATATCAGAAAGATAAATTAGAATGGGAGAAGGTAAAATTATACAAATGGACGCCAAACAGCAGGAAAATAAGGAATAGCATTTAGATCGTTAACTAAGTCAGAACTGTTTTTCAAAATATGGAAGGATTCCCAAAAATCGAGATCTGATCGGTTGGGGTATTTTTGGACCTTATCCCAACAATGTTGCACAATACTACACTTATTCAATTGTTGCTTTTTTTACATAATTCTGATGTTCTATTAAGCGGAATTTCAAAGCACGTCGCGTTTGTCCGATATAGGAGAGATTGCAGTTGCAATTAATTTTATAAATATCACAACTGTTAAGAGGATGAATGGGATCTTTAAGAGAAGAGAAACAGAGTTTATTCATGGGGGAGAATACCACTTGGAAATTGAAACGTTTGATAATCTTAGCACCCTGATAACTCACAGAGGGAAAGAATGGCAAAACAACCAAATTCTTTATCATGAAAGTTCTCTTAACAATAGTCGTTTCGGCTTTCTTAGAAAGTTTTTTAAAAATGGAATCAATCAAAGTATGAGGATAGTTTCTATCAAGAGCCACAGCTTTAAGATAGTTGAGTTCTGCTTTAAGAAGTTCCGGTGAAGAACAAAGATTAATAGTACGGTAAACAAAAGAATTAAAAGCAGCATATTTTTGACTTAGGAGGTGAGATGAAAGTCGATGAGGCTGTCTCGTTACTTCCTCATCAGTCCTATCTTCAGTCAAAACTTTACAGTAAGTTAAACTCACAACATAAGTTACAATAAATATTTTAACTTTGCAGCTTTTATTTTAATTCCAATATTATAAAATGTGGGCGCTACTTGCAGCGTAGAAACAAAAAGTGATTAGTTGCAAAGATATTTTACACAAGACATTCAAATGGTGCACAACATGCTCCAGGGGAAGATTTACACAAATTCTTACTACTACAATATTTTATAAAATTAATTGATTAGGTTGAATCACGCAAAATAACCAGTCCTACATTCTCGTTTCTTTATTTTTTTCCAATTTAGAAAAATCTATTTTCAACTCAACTGTAACTTTATAATTTGAACGCTCTTACTACACCAAGGTTTCTGAGGAGCAAGATCCCCCCCCCCCTCCCCCAACTCTAAAAAACGTACATTTGAGACACTTTGGTAGTTTTTTAGTTATATATACTCAGAACTTTTATACATTCACACTGTAAAAAAGAAAAAAAAATGAGACCCCCCCGTCACTGATTATTTTCGTTAATATTCCTGGATTTTACAGGCTTCTTCCATTTTCCTGTGAAAATCAAATATTTTTACAAAGCCGTTTCTTGAACTGGTGCAAGTTAAAGAAATGCAAAATTCTCATTATTTTGCAAAATATGTTCTACTACCAGTTTCAAAATATATTGAGAGTTTTTACTTAATATTTCCATTTCAGCCCCGTTACGATCAGTCCAGATTGGCTGAACCCTTCATGGGAACAAAATGAAGTCTCTAGACTATATCTTCAAAAGAGTAGAATTTTTTTCCTATTAAAAATAAAAATTTCCGGAGAAATATAATTGGTATGTTTTTCTCTCACTTACAAATAATCATAATAAATTAACCATTGCAAGTTTTTACGCAATGTGAAAATATTATCTTCGAAAATGAGTGTAAATATTGTCTCATGGACTGTTAGTCATCTAAAGGGCTGGAAATTAAACCCCCCCTCCCCGTCTAGATGATTTGTTTTTAAAAGCTGTAAACAATACTAGTAGAGAAGCACTTTAGTTCATTTAATCTGTTACAAGCTCCATTTTCACGTTCTTCAAGCATTTTGTTTATTAGTGACAAATTTTACTTATTTTTTTATGTTAGCGTTTTTATTTCCATTCATTGGTTTTTTTTATAAAAAAAACAACAAAAAATGAGAAATTAATTATTTTTTAATTAAATACAAAAAAAAAAAAACATTGCAATTCTACGCTCTTGACATAAATGAAACCTGAAAAGCTTTTAACCTAGCTTTCTGAGGCCAATTTTGATGCATTTGTCTTATTTGGCAAGGACTTTATCTATGTCATTGGTATGCTTTGCCGAAAATTGGTAAATTGTAAATATACTAAATTTTGATGATATACGGTGATGAAACTTTCCTGACAGAAGTTAAGCTTCAAAACCTTCTAAAATACATATCTGAGACCATTTAAAAAAAATCTCATTATTATTTCTTTCATCTTATGCCAATAGTATGAATTTTATTAAAACTTATAAATTCGATGATAGAAGTGAAGGATTATTTAAAGCTATTTATGTTTGTAAAAATCAAGACTCAGAAGGATTTTAATTGATGTTTTTTTTTTAATTAACAGATTAAAACATGTTTTTCACCTACCAGCAAAAAACAAAATTACGAAAGTACAATTAGCTCTGCTGACGTCATGTATTAATTACGTAAATTTTGAAGTATTTTCCTATTTTTTTTCAGATTTTTAAAATTAAATCATTTTCTGTTTTCTTAGAATCCCCAACGTATATTTCTCTGCTCCAAAGTTATTTTGAGCACCGGAGTTTAATGAGTTTATTTCAGAGCAAAGATTGTATTTTCCTCTTCTATACTTCTAAATTGACATCAATATTTTATAACTTAAATAATTATTTATGTCTGTGACTTTGATACATTTAGCAAAAATCGTTTTTCTCAAAGTACTGCTTTATAAAAGTCAATAATGGTTCAAATTTTATTTCAATTCTCATTACCGTATTAGTTTAATCAAATCTAGTCCATATTTTCTCGAAAATAAGAAAATGATTAAAAAGAAAAAGGTAAACAAAAATCAAATTAATACTTCTCCCCCCCCCCCACAAACAAAGGAATATTATTTAATAAATTTCTTGCAGGTATTTTTTTTCTTAAGTTGAAAGTTTTATACCGTGACTTAATTTTGAATATCGAGGAAATAGTCAAATAAAAACATCTACTTACATAAAAACAACTGAATCGTTGGCAGTAGCTGGTGATGAGAAAGCAAACATGGATTCTTGGGTAATTTTTCCAACCAATATTTGCGGGGGGTAGTCACAGGTATGTACATCCTGTGGTAACTGATACAAACTCCCGAAAGGATTAGCTGTCAGCACAAAATCGACGATTTCTTCTCCGGGCTTGGGCCTTAATGATACTGGAAAATAAATAGTAAAAAACTTATAGCAAACATAGGACATTTATTAAATATTAAAAAGCAGTTAAATAACATAATCTTGTAAACAAAGTGAATTTTTTAAAAATGCAGTTTTTGGGCGGTTTTTTTATTTATTTTTATATTTATTTATTCTTTTTAGGGGGATACTGGCAATAAATTATGGTGTCCCCTAAATATGATAAAATCATTCTTTAGTGGATACAGCAATTGAAAATTTTTATGATACAAAGCTTTTAATTTTTTTTTTTCAGTTTTATATTCAACTTATTTTTCCTACTGTTTTTTAAAGTTAGGTTTTATAGTTATCCAGGGTATCTACATGACAATAAGTTCAAAAGCAAAATTTCTTTAAATTTCAAAAATAATTAAAATTACCATAATCACCATATCCGACGTACGCAAATTAACCAATCTTTCGAAGCAAATTCAAAGGACAAACAAATTGGTGCAAAAACAATGAATACTCTTTTGATATTTAAAATTTAAAAGTTTTTAACAAAATTTCAGAATGCTCCATGCGTCACAATTTTTTTAAACTTTGAGTTTCCACTTAATTTCCAACCATTAGGAATAATTGCATAAACCTATGCATTACACGCAGTGTTTTTTGTGATAGTTTATAAAATATGGCTGAAAATGAAAATTTATATGAATTTTTCAGCTGAATATATTTATTTTCAGCCATCTTTTATATACTGAGCTAATATTTAGAAAAGTGCCAATTTGAGTCCCAAGCGAATTTTCCCTAGTATTTCAATAACTAGTTAAAAAAATATTTTTCCCCAGAAAGAAGATAAGGTTCTGCTTTCATTTCATCTAATAACATCAGAAAAAAAAATTTTTTTTCTTCAGAAAATATTGTTTTTATACATCAAAAATCAGATCGGTAACGTGTCCCCAGTAGCAAAGCTTAGCATGCAAACAGGTCATGCACACTTTCTAACTTCGCAAAAAAATGCACTTGCACAAAAAACGATTATATTTTGACCCCTTTGTTCATATTTTACTTCATTTTTGTTTTAATCGATTTCTGATTTTCTAGCCGATGCGAAATAAGCGTGTCCCAAGTTTCGCCGTCAGAGTGGTAACAATAACTTCCGATCTATGTTTAGGCCCCCAAAATCATTTCCTGCACCTATACCACGTGATACTGAGTACCTGGTGGAATGTTTTATCGAATCGTAATTAAAAATTTGCATTTCTGCATCTAAAATTGTAGGTAAGATTTTTTAAAGTGATTTTATAAAATGTGTGTCATTTGAGTCATCAGATCGGTAACACGCTCTAAAATGCGCAGTTTTTTATTATTTTAAAAATTATTTTATATATAAGTATAGTCCTTTATTACAAATGAAAAAACCACGTGTTTGATTTTGGTTTAGTGCGATCGACTCGGAAATAAAAAAAAAACTTTGTCAGTTTGTCAGATCGGTAACAGTCAGAGCGGTAACATTGAAAAACAGCGAATGTGTTACAGAACTAACTCACACGTTTCAGGATTATAAAAAGCAAAAATCATAGGTTTTAGCCAGATATATTGAATATTTTTGTTCTTAAAAAATGAAAAGCACTGAGTTTTAGTACAATTGCTTCATTAGTGGTTTGTATGACCTAACAATAGAAGTTAGTAAAATAAGAAAAATTGACACTGCAGAAATTAAGTTAATTAATTATTATTATTTTATTTATTTATTTATTTATTTTTGGTGCTTTAATTTCTCATAACTTCGCTAAATAACTAGATAATAACTAGCATGCTAAATTTGAATTTCTGATCAAGAAATTAAATTTCCTGCAACTAATTAAAGAAAAGCAAGCAGCAGAGTTGTGTGTTGAAAAAGTTGAAGTTGTGTGTTGTTTCAAAACAAAACAAATGTTTTATTAGCTTGGATTTGGTAATCTCATAATTTATTTTATCTAAAAACCTTATCGCTCATTTTTATTTCCAAGAAATGCTTTTTTATAATGAAATTTAATTTTTTTGCCTAATATATATATTTTAATATAATTATCTTGATTCTATGTTAAAAATGCAAGGAAATGATATCATATTTAGAGATGTTAACGAAAACTGAAAGCATAAACTCAAACATGTAACTCATATTAACATCAGATCTGTAACATTCATCAGATCTGTAACGGCTTAAAAGTGAGTAATCTAAGGAGGGGGTAAATAACTTCCTTGACCTCCCCCCTTTTATTTTCTTGCATTTAGACCCAATTTAGACTTAAAATCCAATATTAGTTTTTTTCTGCAAAAAATTTTTTTTTTCAGAAAACTCCAACTTCAAATTGGCACTTTTCTAAATATTGGCTCTACTATGTCATAAAACATTGCATGTAATGCATAGATTTATACAATTATGTCTAATGATTGGAAATTAAGTGCAAATTCAATGTTTGAGAAAAAAAAATGACGCATGAAGTATTTTGAAATTTTGTTAATAAAATTTTTACATTTTGAATTAAAAAAAAAGTATTTATTGTTTTTGCACCAATTTTTTTAAATGCTTTTAGATGCAGTAAATATACAAGCACACAAAGTTTTAGACATATAGATCAATAACTGAAAATAATTGAAAAAAAATCATTTTTTGTGTCCACTGTAGCCTTAACTGATGACTGAAAAATAAGAAATATTTTCTATTTCTTATACGTAAAAAAATTAAAATGTAAAAATGAAGTTTAATTATAATAAACATTAAAAAAATCTTATCATTTCTTTTCGGAGCTATCGCTTTGTCTAAAATATCTAACGCGAAAAAAAGAAAAACAAATGTTTCCACTCCAAGCATTTCGTGTTTCAATAGATTCAGACCTCTTATTAAAAAATAAAATAAATAAAAATTATTTGAAAAAAAACGGTAGATTAGCTCAGTTTCCATTTGAATAATAATCGATTGTTGGGGAATTCTACTTTAAACTATATGCGAGAAATCCGAAAGTTTAAATAAGACTTAAAGAAGAAACAACTGGAGGAAGAGAAACACATATTTAAATCAATTTTTCAGTACTCAGAAAAGAAAGCTTTTTTTCTTTCACTGATAAAAGGCATGGGAATAAAACTCGCAAAGATCTAACAGAACTTTACCGTTGAAAGAAGCGTTTTTCATAATGATGGATCGAATAGTTTTGCACCTTTTTAATGAAAAGTATTTTGAAGCAAAAAAAGTAGTATTTTCTTAAAGGAAAAAATCCAATACTCTAACGGTGTTAATGAGGAGTTTGATTTACGGTGTATTGTTATTATTATTAGTATTATTTTATTTTCCGGAGGAAAGCAATTTTAAAGCAATAGGCACTGCAATGTACCTATTAGTAAATTTTCAAGAACTCAAATGCTTTCAGAGAAACTTAACGAAAGAATAAACTTTTGGTTTTAAAATAACCAAAAAGTTATTTGAATTTAATTTGAAAAATTATTTTCAGGGATATATCCAAGAGTTTTATTCCTTTGTTTATGTTTGGACGACGGAAGAATTAGCTCAACTCTCAAATCGTATAATATTTGTTTTTGCAAGAATAACGTTCATTCTCGATAGGTTAAAAGATAAATTTAGTTAAAATTAAAAAAAAAAAAAAAACAGTATGATACTTTCCCTCTATGTTTACTCATGATTACGTTACTCAAGAGTACAAGTATAAACACTTTAATAAAAACGGGGGGGGGGGGGGCGTTTAGTTAAGATTTCTAATCAAACAGTCAGCTGATAGATTTTTTTTTTGCATTGTTTCGATCAGTCAAATTCTTTGATCGGACTGCCTGTACTCTTGAATAGCATCATCAAGCGGAAAAAGAAACGAAAATATTAATTTGACTGCTTGGACATTTTGTATCATCGAGCAACTGGAAATGTGTTTTATCTTTAAATTAATCTCATATTTTTGGTACCTGAAATATAACACTAAACATATATTCATAATACCCTTAATTCTCCTCCTAATTTTCTCGGTTTTTTAGTACTACTTAAGAGTAAGTGTTAATGTATTTGGCTTTTTGTACAAAAAAAGTTTGAATTTTTCTCTAAGTAGCTAGTTTTATTAGCATTATTTTTTTTTAATTTAAACTGATCAAGACAAAGAACAAATGTGCAGAATTTACCCCAAAAGCAATTGCCAATCGTGCCTATTTGCAACGCACCTGATGGTTAGTTTAGGATTTATATTCTTCGAACTTAAATCCTAACAAAAGACACAAATATGTATACATTTTTTAAACTTTTGACAAATTATCTAAACAAATGTTATAAAATAACTTTTTGGTACATATTCTACTTAAACTGCTCTTTCAAATACAGTGTGTTCGAATCAAATTCATCTTCTACTTCAGGATTTATGTGTTCTTCATTTCTTCCCGAAAGTTAATATATTGCAGATTTTTTTCCTTTCAGTTGCTCAGAAAATACCTTTGAAGGAATAAAATCTAAAAGCTAGTTTTTTGCATGTATTTCTACGATAGAAGATTTTCCTAAAAAAGTTTTTTTGATTCAAGATTACTTTTTAACTCGGGATTTAAAGATGTTTTAAGTTTCCTTTAAGGTCGATTTTTTCCCGGTTTGAGGTGTTCAAAATTGACTTAAAAATTGCTCACCACTAAAACTGAAACAATTTGTTTTCCTTATAATCCCTGATTTCCCTAACTTCTAGTAAGAATCCTTAGTACTTCCATTCATGACAAAAAGGTGATCAGTTCATTCTTTCCCACGCCCAGGCTGGGGTCGAGCTCGAGCAGTCTTGAGTTAAAGGCAACTAACTACTAGAAAATGAGGTCTTTTAAATAAGAAATGGTTTTTTGATACAGTGTAAAAAACGAATGTTGATTTTACGTTACCATATAGCTAATTTTATTGTAATAAACTGTAAAAACTGCTAATTTTACAATAATAAACTGTAAAATTGCTAAGTTCGCAGTACTAAACTGCAAAATTGCTAATCTTACAGTAATAAACTCTAAAACTACTATTTTTGCAGTTTATTACCGTGAATTATACAGTTTTAAGCTGAAACCTCTGCTGCCAGTATTATACTGCTGTTTTTGCAGTATAATAAAGCTAAATTTTACGTCAATAAACTAAAATTTCTAACTTTAGAGTTAGAAACTGTACAATTTGTAGTTTTGTTGTTTTTTCTGTGCATTTTATAGTTATAAACTGGAGCCTCGGCTGCCAGTACTAAAACTGTAAAAACAACAGTACATTTTTTTTCAGTGTGCGGACTACAGAAACACTAAGATAGACAAACAGATGTAACCAGACAGATCGACGCACTATTCTTCATCTCATAGCTCTAAACGTTCACTTTTTCCCCTTAGTGTTTATTTTTAAATTAACGTTAAGTGTTTAATTTAGGTTAGACTTTATTTTTCCTGAAAATTTTAAGCTTTTATTAGTGTTTTGTTTTCATTCGAGGAAGAAGTGCAGATCTGTTAGATTAGAGCTGTTTGTTGTTAATAAGATCAACAGGTTAGCTCTTGGGAAAAAAAAAAGAAGAAAACGGCTGTTGCTTACATAGTTATGATTTATGATCTCGTGAACATTATTCGTTGATCACAGGAGCTCCCACATCGTTAATATAATCTAACTGAACGAAAATCAAAACATTTGAATTTTTTTTCCTATCACTTTGCATTGGCTTTAGGACTGTCACATTGCGCAGAAAAATGGTAGGTTCTATCTAAGCCTTGAGACGTTAGATTAGTGACTGATTTAATTTCTAACCACTGCTGTTACTGACCTAACTAAAAAGTTAGAAAACTTAAGTTAAAAATGATTTTAAATTAATTATTTACTGAAAACAAATATTGAAGAAAATATTAATCATGAAATTTTTTTTTAAAACCTTTATATAAAAATCATAGCAATATATTTATCATCAAGAGAAGGTAAACGTTGTTTAGCATTTTTATTTACCAAAACAAGTTTTTTTTTTCATTATCATTTGGAATATGTGAATTCATCAGTACAATTTAAGCTTGAGGCTGTAAGAGTTGGTATCTCAAAAAAAAAAAAAAAAAAAAAAAAAATCAGGAAAACGCATTGTTTTGCTGTAAAAATTTATGGGTTACATCAATTTTCCTATGCAGTGTAAGGCATTTAAGGGATCGTTTTTAAATTCTCGGGTTGTCTCAGGTTGTTGACCCACCTAAGTTTTGCAATGAAAAACTAAAAAAGTATATTTGAAAAAAAAAAAAAAAAAAAAACGAAAAGAAAAGAAACTAATTAGTTATACCTATTTTTGCAGCGACACACTTCAGTTAGGTTTAGATAAATTTTATTCCAGCTATTTTCTGATGAGAATTCTTTGTGTCAAAACAATTTCTTAACCAATTTCTTCCTTCACCGACAAGTTTTATTGCTCCAATATATTTCTTTAAAAAAATTCAGTTCTAAACAACAACAACCTAATTCAATTCCAAAACAATGCATACCAACATGCTAAATCAAGAAAGCTGTCTGAACAGCAATTTTAACCCTAGTAACATGGAAACTCAAATCTACAATATGCAAAAGCTACCTGGAAAGAATAAAATCCAAAAACTCGAAAGAATTTTACAGAAAAAGCATGGAATACTGATGTAAAATTTTAGTGGCGAAATTTGATCTTATCCTCCTGCATTCTTTTCGGTATAGGCTTTGTATTTCGTTTCTTGCATCCTCGCTCAGTTTGGGTTTTGAACGTACATTTCTTTCTCGATCAATAAACTACAAGTTTCTTTGTGTCTTAAATGTCAAAAAGGAAACTTAGATATGTTTGGTTTCGGCAAAAAGCTATGGCATGAAAAAATTCATAGATTTGACGTTGTAGAGTTGGGTTTTCTTAGAACATTAAACAATGTCGCATCATCTTAAAGGGGTCATGAATAAGTAATTAAAAGTTTCTTGCAATAACATGAGTTTTTTTATTAACTTATCAATCGTTCGTGTATACTAACGAATTTTTTGATATGTAGCAATATTTTGTTTTTCAGTTGTTAAGCAACAGTTTAAATTTTGAGAGCTATTTTTGGATGAAAAAATTTTTAGTTTTAAAATGAAAATCGAAAATCTATTTCATAGTTTTACTGAAACTTTTTGTGTTAGAGTAAAGCAAATAACTTCACTACAAGCGTTTTGAATAAGAACTAAATAATACTAGTTTCTTAATTATCTAAAAGACAATATTTTTTCTTTTGTTAATTCACTTTCAGTAGTTCGTTTTTGCTCTGAAAATGTAAAATGCTCCATCTTTTAAATTCAGAGTATCTTTGGGGCAGGGAAGTAAGAGGGGGGGATTTCTACATTTTAAACAGCTCAACTCACATTTAAAAAGCTACATGGCATGAATGAAATAATGTTGTTTCATTTATTTTTCGCATTTATCATGTCATTTGTTTATTCGATGCTTGAACGATTATTCGTTTAGAACTGAAAATCTTCTTTCAGCTATAAAAAACAAAATCCAGATTTTTATAACAAAAAATATAGATAGTAATTGTAAGCACTAGATATGAACAATGTAGCCCATTGTATTCCATTGCAGTATTCGATACAAAATATTCATGTGAGGTTATAGTATAAAACAGTGAACATTGCTTTTATTTTTGAGCGAAACGTAAAAGTATTTGTTGTAACTCTGCATTTAAAAAAATATCGAAATAAAAGTACTGCATATTTTAAAAAACATTTTTACTGAAGAGGAC
This sequence comes from Uloborus plumipes, assembly GCA_038373865.1. Taxonomy (NCBI): domain Eukaryota; kingdom Metazoa; phylum Arthropoda; class Arachnida; order Araneae; family Uloboridae; genus Uloborus; species Uloborus plumipes. The sequence continues at coordinate 14,078 of JAXGGA010010929.1, forward strand.
AAAATGTTTTTACGATTACATACTAACATTTCAGAAAGGAGGCATTTATACTTTTTGTGTGGGGGGGGGGGGATTACAAAACTCGGGAAAACAAAGCAAAATGAAGGTTTTTCAAAATTTCATAAAAAATATAAAAATCAATATATTTTCGAAGTGTTTCACTCAGGTACAAACAATATTTTTGTAACTCATTTAATCCAGTTGTCTGCGGGATAAAAAGTGCTAAAATTTGCAAAGCATTACATAAACATTAAATTACAAATTTTTCTAAAGAAAATATCAAATTCGGGCTCTGAGTTGCACATCGTTAGTTAAAATTGCCCCTGATTGCCAGAAATTTCATCTTTCTATTCCTTACTCTTTTTTGCGGGAAGCACGCCACACACACAAACATATTGTTTTATTATACGTATAGAAGATAGATTTATTATTTTCATGCTTTTCGTCAACCAATATATACATTGAACTCTCACTTATGCGCCGGCCCAAGGGACCAACAGAAAAAGGCGCATAAGTGAGAGAGACGTATAAGTGAAAAAGCCTATTCAAAGGACTAAAACGTAAAATAGGGAATGAATAAGAATGTTTCTATAGAAAAGGGACACACATATTATATCCGTCTGGGAACTACTGTAACGCCGGCCGCCTTGTCTAGTGGTCAGAGTAGTCTGCCACGGATGGTGTGGCCCCGGGTTCGAGTCCCGGCTTGGGCATGGATGTGCTTTCCTTCTCTTGACCTTTCTTTGTGTGAATGTTGTTGTGAAAGGTTGCCTACCCTATGAACGGTTACCTATGTCATGCGTGTACTGTGAAAGTCGGACTTCACACCAAATAACGGTACAGTTGGAAAAGTGAAGCAGCGAACCCCAAATTGCCAGCCTGGATGGCACACGACAAAAAAAAAAAAAAAAAAAACTACTGTAACGTAATTACAATGATAAAAAGAAAACAAAAGTAGCATACCTAATTTCAAACTATTCCCTTTAAAACGATGCACAATATATAATTGTCCCTCTTCGAACTCTGGTTCATGCCGAAAAAATGCTTTCCGTGAGCAATAAAGGCGACAATTTAAAGAGGGAAATGAAGAAAAATGCTTATTTTTTTAAAGAAAATAAAATATTTTTTCACATTTTAGGGAAAATTCGGCGCATAAGTGAAACATGTACCTTTGCAGCGACGCATAAACGAATGACGCTATCATTATTTTGCTATGGAGTATGCTGGTACCATTCGAAATTGTCGTATAAGTGAAAAAGGCTCATAAATGAGACGGCGTATAAGTGAGAGTTCACTGTACCTATCAATTTTGCACCAGTTTGAAATTTCTTTTAATTACAGACGATTCATTTTTACTGCGCAAAGATATCGAAAAACACCCAGAACGTCTAGGAGGAATCGAACCCTCAACCTCGGCATCACTGCTGACAGACAGCTCGCGAAACAAGCGCTTTTCACCACTCGGCTGCGAAGGCTCGGGTTGGTTTCGTTGAAAGTGTTTACGAGCTCTACGTCGATGCTTATCTTTGCACTTTGAATTCTGAGCTTTTTATAGTAGTTTGGACGCGTTGGGTGGAACATTACACAAGCCATCGGGAAAGTTTTCTCCAACAATTAAAGTTAACTAAAAATTAGCATGACTTGCTGACGTTACACTCAATAATAATGTTAACATTTCGCAATTGTTTTACTGTGTGGGGAAAACTTTAACTTTTGACCAACAAGTAGAACTAAATTTTAAAAAATATGTGAAGTCTAATTGAGTGTGTTAGAAAACTTTGATAAACTATCCTATAAGGCATAATACTTTATTATGAGGCTTATTTTCCCCATAGTTTATAGCAATGCTCATTTTTTTTTAATTTGTGATATTAATAGAGTTATAGATATTTTTAATAAAAGAAATACTAATTGTCTCTTTTCGAAGGAAAGATAATATAAGCTGCTCAGAGTTTATTAATACGGGATAGTTTATGATGACACTGAGCTTGTGAGTACCAAATACAAATTTATGGTCTGCGTAATTATGTTCTGCGACATTACCTTACGGATAAAATTACTTAAGGTAAACAACATCTGTATCACAGGATTTATAGTGAGAATAGTCCATTTTCTTTTTTAGAGATTCTAATAACGTTGGGACAGCAATATAAAGATATTATTTATAACATTATTCAAGAAGTCACATAATATCATAAAAAAGCAGAATTAAACGCCTGCTTGCAATAATTTTTGATTAAAAACTGTAAAGGGCATTCCAGGAGATAGCAAACAATTTGTTCTTCACACACAGCTCCATAGTTTATTTTACAATACTTGCACACTGCTTGCTTACAAGGTTTGCGCAGACTTTTGTTTTGCTCAAAAAACATTCATGTAATTTATTTGTCAACAACTTTTTGTTTATTAAATTTTTTTGTTCATTAAGTTATTAATAAAATACAGAGCTGTCACGTGCAAGATAAAATGTCGGATTTACTGTGAAATGAAGCATTATTTGATTGTTTTCCAAACCAACACTAAAAAATAAGCAGACCCGTCATTTCAAGTTTTTCCAGGGAGGGGGGGGGGCTCAGGGTAAAAACACAATACAATTTCACCATAAAACAACAAAAACGACGCCCACTTATATGTAAATACATGATTTCTCAAAGTCTTGGGGGGGGCGCAATTGAATCCCCTGCTCCCCCCCTAAATGACGGGCCTGAAAATAAGTAGGAGCTGACAATTTTATGATTACAACTAATCCCTTGTAATGCAGACAACGCTTTGCTTTAACCAAAGTTACAACTCGGTGGCAGAAAAGGGGAAGAAAAAAAATGACGAAAAGCAATTCTTATAAATACAAATCTTAGGTTATTATAGTGTCAATTTATTCAAAACGTATTAAAACAATCACACAGTCTCCAAAATTAAACATAATTAAACTTGCATGTTATTTTTGTTGAAGGAAAATTCAGTAATAAAACAACCTTAAATAGATGGATGACTCTATGACGCGGAATAGAAAATCAAAGGTAATTATAGCTAAAGATGATGCTGAGAAGCATAAATGTGATGGATAAAACTAATCTTCTCAAACCGAAACAAAAACTTGGTCTCAAACCTGTACAAAAACTGGGAAGAAAAATTTACTGACGAAGACCAATTCTTCAAGTGTCAAAAGTTACATTATCAAAACTTCCCAGCAGTTCCGAAAAAGTTAGATTTATATTGCTCCCAACTAAGTATGGAAAAAGCGACAAGAGAAAAGTTGAAATAGGAAAAAATTGAATCGGAAATCGACACTAAATAGAGTGGAACTAGGATTTCTTTTCAAAAAACGGTGGTTTATTAGACGGCAAAAAGATAAATGGGATTATTATACTATTTTCATGAATATTGAAACAATTGAATTCCTCATAAAATGATACTAAGAAGAGATTTAGTTTTCTTCTTTCTGGATTTATGCTTCTTTACACATTATACAATTTATTTTAAACATCTAAGCTATCTACGTCTTAAATTTATCCAGTGATAGATTTTATAACTTTCATTTAAACATTAAATTAGATCACTTTTTAAAACTCATAAAATCTCAAAAACATAATTATCACTCGTTTTTATGACTGTTTTTTTATTTACCAACACTCGCGATTTACGAGCAGATTTATCAGATCTGAAAAGTATTATATGAATCCTATCCGACGATTCGATGCTTTATTACGATTTCTCGATTTCAGAAAACATTTTATTTTGGTCCCAGTAAAGTTAAATCGAAAGCCTGCTATTTTAAAAATAAGGAATTGCTATTCTTTCATATTTAATCATATCTATTTACCGGAATACAATTGCTAAAATTTTTAACATACTACTTTATTGGACGTCTAATTCAATATAAATTGAATCAACTACATTTTACACTAGTAAGATATTTTGGTATTTATATCTTTTATATTTCCCCTCATTAAGGAAATTATGATCCGAAAAATATTTAGCAAACTTTTTTTAAAGGAGTAATAAAAGTCAAAAGTACACTGCTCGACATTGAAAATGCAACACCAAGAAGGAGTGGTCAGAAATTGATGAAATTTGGTAAGAAGACAGAGACAGCATGGAACAATAAGTGATATTTATTTCAAAATAAATAAGCAAAATTTAGAGCGAGGACGGCGTCGGCTCAGTAAGAAGTAGGACCACCGCGGACAGCGATGCACGAAGAAACACGTCTAGGCATGGAGTCAATAAGTCTGCGGATGGTGTCCTGAGGGATGGCACTCCATTCCCTTTCAACCATTTGCCACAGTTCGTCCTCTGAACGAGGCAGTGACAGGTTCTGCAAACGGTGTCCAATCACGTCCCACACATGTTCGATTGGTGACAAGTCAGGAGAGTATGGTGGCCAGGAAAGCATCTGTACACCTCGTAGAGCATGTTGGCTGATTCGAGCACTGTGAGGCCTGGCGTTATCCTGTTGAAAAATTGCATTTGGCAGACCATGAAGGTAGGGGATTGCCACCGGCCGCAGTACATTATCAACATATCGTTGGGCCGTCATAGTGCCCCGAATACGAACTAGAGGTGATACGGAATTGTATGCAGTAGCGCCCCAAACCATTATGCCACGTTGTCGCGCTGTGGGGCGTTCCACAGTTACTGCCGGATTCGGTCTTTCTCCACGTCGACGCCACACACGTATGCGATGACTATCGCTGGACAAACAGAAGCGAGATTCATCTGAGAACACTACGGTTTGCCATTCTGCCATCCACGTCGCTCTGCTCCGGCACCATTCCAAACGTTGGAGTCTGTGCTGTGAGGTCAATGGCAGTCTTCTTAGCGGGGGCCGTGATTGCAGGCCACGTGCAACCAGTTGACGGGAAATGGTTCTGGTCGACACAGGAACATCCAGGGTACCTTGCACGTGCTGCAGAATCGACGTACAAGTGACTTGCGGGTCCGCCACAGCTTGTCGGTGAATCCGTCGATCCAAGCGGTCTGACGTCACTCTGGCTGCACCTGCACCCCTCAATGTGGCTACATTTCCTCTTTCCAACTATCTCCGACACATCCGATGCACAGTGCTTGCATCCATTTTGGTATCAGCTGCAATTTGACGTATGGATCAACCTCCCCTTCTCAGTCCGATCACCATACCCCTTGTAAAGTCGTCTATATGCTGGAAGTGTCTTCGTTGAGGACGGCGTAGCATTTCCTCCTATCACACGTATCCTTCGAGACAAAAACCAAATTTCTCCGATAATTAGTCTGGCAGAAAAACCAACATGAACATAGCCCACTTTTCAACTTCATTCTCTTATATCTTACTTCACGTGCGTCGGAGAGCTGCGCATTTCATATCATTTGCATAACTCAGTGACGTGCGTCAACGGTAAAATTTGCATGAATTTCTGACCACTCCTTCTTGGTGTTGCATTTTCAATGTCGAGCAGTGTATATACGTTGATCTGTATATATTTTGAAACATTTCTCTTCTTAAAAATATCCGCAGGTGTATTTAATCATACTGTTTGATATAGAGTTCATCATTCATGTTTTAAAAAAGAAGATTTGCATGAATATTAAATTTTACTAATGAAATATGTTTAAGGATTTATAACCCAAAACTATTTAAACTGGGTATTTAAGAAATATATCTCGAGTTATTACCATGTACGAAATCAATTTAATGGTAATTAGTGATAAAAATATTGATGACAGCTTTTTTTACACATAGCTCTGTATTTTCATCTTTGTTGTTTTAATTGAATCTTTTGAATCATTCTTTTCTTGGTGTACATTGTAAAACATAAAAGTTTCTTCAGGTGATAAAGGTTATTGGATAATGTGGACACCTTTTCTGGTATTTATAACACATTTTCCAGCATTATTAATTTGTGATTCAATGCTCCACCGTAAGAAGACTCTTATGTTGTTCAATTGATTCGTGCCTTTAAAAACAAGAACAAGAATATACAGTAATATCACACTCATACCGCATTTTCTCTATATGTCTCTCTCAGTTCCGCTACATATATATACGATTTCTAGATCAAAAACATTTAATAAATATTGTAGTTTAATTCTTATTTATACATTACTAACTCAAGGTATCTCTTAATTATGTGTGAATAAACTTTTTGTAGCTTTTTTTTTGTTGTTGTTTAACTTCCCCTTACAACAGTAATCTCATACGAAATACTTATTTACCTTCTTAACCGTGTGGACATTGAAAAGAGACTGAAGAAGCTGTTTTCAATGACGCGAAATAGGAAAACGCTTCTTCCTCTTTTGAAAGTTTCTAGAAAATCAGTAAATAAATGATTAAAAGAAAAGAAAAGAAAAATTAACATAAAATGAATTAAAACATTTAAGTTCATGTTTCCTAAATTGTTTTGTAACTTCATTCCTGTTAGTATCGTTTTTGACTGCAAAACAATTTCATTAAAATTAAACTCTTATTATTCTACACTTTTTCCCTGTTTAATTCCCACGTTTTTTTTTTTCTTTTTTTATTTTCGCGTCAATTAAAAAAAAATATTATGAAAGTTGGATTTTTTGTACGCATATTTTACTTAAATGTCCCTATTAGTTAGTCTCATGCAACATTGCTATATTTAGCAAACCATACAATGGTGTTTTATTCAAAAAAGCAAAGGTTAAGAAAATATTGATGTGTTTCCTTTTATATTTACGTATGATATACAGTAACACGCATTTATCATTTTCTATTGCAAAAACAAAGTAAAAACGTGTCACAACCAAACTCCTACTCAGCATTTTACTTGTCATTTGAGAAAAACGAGACGGGGAATGTATTCGTCTCTAAAACAAGAAAACAGAGATAATCTCTATTACTATTCGAGACAAGCAATAGACATTGTGTAACAGAAACCGTTTTGAATAGTTGTTTCTCAAAATATGTCGTAGCACGTAAATTAACGTGTTTGATTATTGACAAGAAAGTAATCATTGAAAGCGAGTCTGTATGACTTTGTTCCTTTGTTCATTTATTTGATAAACATTTCAATGATTTACGGTTGTGTTACAGTACATTTATTTATTTTAAGATATAAAAGTATTAAAAATATTATTTAAAATTTACTCCGATAAAAAATAGGTTCTTTAATTTGTTTTAAAGCAATCTATAAAGTACCAAACATAATTACAGTACTTATCTCAGGTAAAAAATCTAAATCGGTGATATGTATACTAATACTAAATGGTATATATCAAACCAATGGCATATATCAAACGAATAATGTTTTCTAAAAAAGAGAAAAAAAGAAAGAAAGTTGATCAACTATAAAAAATGTTACAAAAAATGTCAAGCAAAGTTCCAAAACAGATTAAAAACTCTCTTACGTAAGAAACACACTTTAATCATTTTCCAAAAATCACAGTTTAAATTAACTCTGAATTTCCGCAAACGTGAATAAAAATGCGCCGGGTAACTTTAATATTTCCTCTCAATCCTCAATTGCTTTTTCATAAAAATGTTTTTTTTTCTCACATTTCATACCGCAAAAACTTTTGACGTCAATCCCTGGGCTTCATATGAGGGAGATTAATGCGTCTTTTTGGCAACACACGACATGCAATGAGAGAAACTGATCGAAGAAGCTTTGCTTTGCTTTTCTCCAGTTCTTCTTTTTCTTTTTAGTTTTTTCAACCTGCAGGGTGAGTGAGTACACGAAAAAAAATTTACTTTTCAAGCTTTGTAACATATTCAAGATTAAAGGTTGTTTTCTTTCTCTCTCTATTTTTTGGCATATGCGTAAACAGAGATCCACGAAGCAATTGCTAGCTTTGCTGTGGATGAGAAATGTATTTTCGTTTATAGATTTTGTGATCCAGCTGCACCGATACTTGAAAGAACTGCTTCTTATGTGAGACAGCAGCTTTTTTTTTTCAAAAAGAGGATATATTGAAGACTTATTAAGTTTATTTTACTGATTAAAGTGAAAGTTCTGCTGGGTTCCAATGAAAGAAATATTTTCTCTTCAAATCGTGTGATTTATTTAGAAATAGAATACTTGTGTCAGAAAGGATTAAGTATATTTGAAAAGGAAACTCGAAGAAAAAGATTGCACTGCCTTAAATCGTTGCAGGCTGCAACGATTTAAGGCAGTGCTTAAATAAAACTTGCTTTATTTTTTATTTGCAGAGTTTATGCAGATACTTTAAGAGGAATTCCTTTTATTGTGAACGCGTAGGAATAAAGAGAAATTATTGCCAAAATTTAAGTGGGGATTATAGCGAAAAAATTAATTACAACACAATAAGAACATTAAAACAAATTCATTACTTTTTGTAAAATTTCCAACGGTATCTATGTATATCCATCTCTCCCCCCCCTCTCTCGCTCTCTATTTAAATACACATATACATATACACACACACATACTGGGTTATTCAGTATTCATCATCAATATTTCGAATGGGAGGGTGTTACCGGAACAGTGTTCCAATGCGTTCTGGAACAAAATCAACAAACAACGTATCAATATATATCGTCTCATGAGACCAACAGTAAGACATCTTGTCCTATAAATAAAATTAAGATGTCCTACTGTTGTCTTGAAGCGATGATATACACTAGAATTCAAAAGTCACGATACAACATGTTTTCCAAAGATTACCTTGCTAAAAATTCGCTAAAAGAACCGCAATCACCGTATCATTACATATCGTCACATGAGAGCAATAGTAAGATATCTTGTCCTTTAAATAACAATAAGATGTCCTTCTGTTGTCTTGAAGCGACGATATACACTGGCCTCCAAAAGTTACGATATAACATGTTTTCCGAAGCTAAAAATTCAATAAAAGAACCCTTCAAAGACTATCTGATGGCAAGCGACAGCCTATAGTTTAAACTAGATATAGACTTTATTGGTTTTTTTTTTTTCGTCAAGTCATCAAGCCCTAACATCACAAATCGCTTCTTCGATAATTACATTTTGTTAATTATTTCACTACACAAACCAGTTACATATTTACAATAATAACATTATAAGATTCAGAAATCTGTAAAAATATTTTTACTATTTTTTATAACTACTCAAAAGCTTAAAAAATAACCAATTTATAGAATCGTGATTCTAGGCTTTTGCTTGAACGCCGATCATGAACAATAGCATTTAATTCCTTAAAATAAGTTAACTACAAAAGAATGCATAAAATACTATTTATTTGATGAAACTGGGTTAGAATGCAATGCTAGAGACAGTAATCAACGTTAGAGAGAAATGAATCAATAGATAAGCGAACTCGCTCTTAGCTTTACTTAAGAACAGTTGAAGAAGCGGCTCTTTACAACTCGTCCTTAAAAATAAAAGTTTGGCGACACGATGCGCCTGAGGAGAAGAAAACGTGTAATGCATTTTAGAGTCAAAAGATAACTGAAAAGAAAATCGCTGAAAAGCACTTGCTGTATCTTCAGAGCGGTTTTTGAAATTATTTTCGTAAACTTTTATTTTTTCAATGTTTTTATATTCGTTAGCGTGGGAGAAACTTTTTCGAAAATCCATTAGGAGGGTTTGAATTAAAATGTTTCTTAAAGATTTTTAAACATCTTCTATATCGGACAGAGTCATTGAATTTTAGTTTGAAAATTAATTGAAGATCGGTTAAAACAACTAATTTAAGATAAATGATTCTTTCAGTTTTTATGTTTACTCGAGGCGGAGAAATCAGACCCTATTTGCAATCCACTAGAAGGCAGGTAAACTCTTGGGCAATTTTAGTAACATATGTCTTGAGTTAGACTGGTTCCAAAAAATTAAAAGCACTTTTCTTAGTTGAGAGGGTCAAAAAGATAAAAAATTATAAATTTTTGAGCAAGGTTTTGTTCGAAGAGTGAGCCCATACCAAATCGCTACAAATAACTGATAAAATGGGACAACTACGACGACTCTATAGTTTTAGTTTCCTGAACAACAGTCTTGACAAGAGTCCAAATACAGTAGATAAATTGGTTTGTTAAAAATAAAACCAACGTGCTACTCTACATAAAATAAAGTCAGAAACTACGGCGTTTTCTCGCAATCTACCCTGCTTGACAAAATATAAGCAGTCTAAGATATTAAGTGTATATCCTGCGTAACAAATGAGTTATCCGATTTCTTCAGCCTACATATGTTTTGCATTTAATTATCGTTTAAATTCTGCTACACTGCAAAAAATGAACTGTTGTTTTTACTGTATATTACTGGCAGCCGAGGTTCCAATCTAAAACTGTAAAATGCACAGTAAACAACTGTAAAACTAGTAATTTTAGTTTCTTACTGTAAAGTTAGCAGTTTATTGCGTAAAATTTAGCTGTATTATACTGTAAAAACAACGGTATAATACTGGCAGCAGAGGTTCCAGTTTAAAACGTAAAATTCACGGTAATACACTGTTAAATTATCGATTTTAGTTATTATTTTAATATGAGCAATTTTAGTTTTGTACTGTAAAGTAGCAATTTTACAATTTATTACTCTAAAACTATCAATTTTTACAGTTTATTACTATGAAATTAGCTGTATTATACTGTAAAAACAACACTCAGTTTTTAGTGTATTTATTTCATTGCGCTTCGCTTAAGAAAAAAAAAACGCCAAAATAAACATGAAATGGTAATAACGTACGCAGAACTAGAACAAAGAAGCAATGCTTACACACTAGAAACAATTTTCTCAAAGGTATTTCAAGCTTTTTGTGGGTAAAGCAGAGAAATGCATTTAAACTATTTTAAATATTATAGCAACGACGCGCAATATAAATACCACACTTTCAAAAGAAAGTAATAAAAAATGAGTACACGAGGACAGACATCATTAAAGTTAAGGAACTTTTCCCTTGACATAGTTTCCAATTGTATGTGACAAAATGTAAGTAGCCCAAAACCATTAAATATATCTTTGGCATAAAAACTAACCTATCATATTCCATCAACCTGAACCTATCTATATTTAATTGTCTTACGAATTCCGCTACTCACTTCGCAGAACTTAGCTTGCGATAAGAAATCACGCTGAAATAAGCATAAAGTGGTCGTACCACCACAGAATTAAACGAAAGCAGCAATGCTTACAAATAGAACCCAAGTTTCCCTCTTTAGTGGTCGATAAGAACCTTTTATGGGTATAGCAGGGCTATACCCAACCGAAATGGGTATGCACTAAAACGATTATCGAACGTAATGTGGAAAATATAAGCATTCGCCGATCTCGGCTAAGGAAGACAAGTTGTTATGAGCTGTCAGATGCGATAAGGCAACAATTTGACTCGTTCGCCATTCTTTGACATAAACTTGGAATGTGTTTAATCGAAAATTATCATTCCTTATCTACATTCGCTCGAACGACTAAAATAGAAACGAGATGGTTTAATTGTATCTCGGAGTTGTAGATTACGTTTTCATTTGGAGACTAAAAGCGGAGCAATCATAAAAAGAGAGCTTTAGGTCGAACAATTGAATTATCTTAAGGTTCCTCGTTTAAGTAGCATATATTACGTAATATCAAAATTATGAGCATACCGATATTATTTTTAGAAGATTTCTTGATATTTAAGTGCCTGGATGTTCTTGTCTAAATTAAACTGAGTAATGCGTGTGTATTTTATCAACGCTAAATTTATTGGCATTGGTACTTGCGAAAGAGTTAAGTCAAAATAAAGAAGCACTCCAACACTGCAAAAAATAAGATATCGTTTTTATAGTATAATACAGCTAATTTTATGGTAAGAAACTGGAAAATTGCTAACTTTACAGTTTATTACTGTGCATTTTGGTTTTAAACTGGAACCTCTGCTGCCAGTAATTAACTGCTGTTTCTAAAGTATAATACAGCTAATTTTGTGGTAATAAACTGAAATTGCTAATTTGGCAGTTTACATTACTGTGCATTTTACAGTTTTAAACTGGAACCTCTATTTACAGTATTACATTGCAGAAACAGCAGCTTATTTGTTGCGGTGAACATGCATTTATATTTGCTCAACGAAGCAACGCAATTAAAGCACAGATTTACAGCAGAAATTAAGGATACAGTAAAAGTGCTTTTTTATGTGCAAATGTAAAAAGAAGCATTTCAAGCAAAAAAATTACCAGTGTTACAGCGATACTGCTTTCATATCCACATTTCTACCCCTTAAAGCCTTGAAATAGGGAAGCATTTGCTTTACGATTCAGTACATATGAGAGCCAAGCATTCATGGTTCAACATAATACCATATGGAAAGCAATGTCGCTGTTTTTGAAATGAAAACAAAACTCGAGAGAAAAAACAGACATCGAAGATATGTGATTGATGAGCTATTTTGGGGAGAAATCAAGTCAAGTTTTTCCCGGCACGTTGTAGCATGTAACAGAAAATGCAAAGAAAAAAGTCTACTAGCGCATAACTTCTATTGGAAGCCAATATCTTTTTCGAAACCCGCTGTTAAGAAGGAATGATTTATATTTAAATTCGTTTCTTTAGGGGTTTTTTCATTGTGAAAATTGAAACTTGCTTAAAAATATTTTCTGAGAATTTTAAGCTGTGCAAATGCAATATTGCTGCCCGAGTTTTTGCAGACAATTCTAAGAATTTTCAGAAAATGCCTAATAATAGTTATGAGTTATCGGTTATTTCAGTCAGTCAAAATTAAACAGAAAACATTTCGTCAATTTCTTACTGGATATTTTCGGCAATGAGGGGCATATGTAATATGTCTAACTTTCATAGTTACACTAACATCTTTAAAAACAAATCTAACGATTGGATTTTTTGGCAGTTAGAAGTATTTTTATGAACTCTCAAATAGCAGAATCATAAAACCGTATGTAAGGGGACTTGAATTTTTGAGAATAATTTTATATGCCCAAACTTTTACTTTTTTAAATAATTAACTATCATAGCGCAACAAAAATATCATTTTTTATACAAAAAATCATTTATTTATTACCAGAAGATCTATTTACATGCTTCATAGTTTCTCACTGATGAAAAAACAAACGTGTGCAGATCTCTAAAATTAATGTGATATATTTGGATACATAAGAAAATTATTCACTCAAATACGTTATTTGAAAATTTATCAAATACATTTTCGATAAGAAACTTATGGAAAGTTGGACCGTACAACCTACCATCAGGGACGTCATTTCAAGTTTTTCCAGGGGGGGGGGCAAAGGGTGAAAACGCAATGCAATTTCATCGGAAATCAGCAAAAACCACGCCCACTTATATGTAAATATGTTGATTTCTCAAAGTCAGGGGGGGGGCAATTGACCTCCCTGCCCCCCTAAATGACGGGCCTGCCCCTACTATATATATATATATATATATATATATATATATATATATATATATATATATATATATATATAGATAGATAGATAGATAGATAGATAGATATAAACAATTTATTTATTTATATGTATGCGCTTTAAAGTTTCTTTTTAAAGTATTTCTTTTTTCATTCAGTTTATTCTCCCAAGACAGACTTGGGAGAAACACTTTACTGCTTGATTTCTTTTAGCAAGAGACTCATGTTTTTACATTTCCTTGCCATACTATCAACCTAATGCGTTTGCTTGAATATTTCTCAAAAACTCTACTTTTTTGGCTGCTTTCACAAAACCCACACAACAATTCAAGAACAAGGACTGAAAAAAAAAAAAAAAACCTGACTTGCACTTCTCCCGATTAGAAAACTCAGCTCCTGGCTTTTACGTGACGCAACTTGTTTAATTCCGTCATAAATGTACGGCCGAAATATTTATCTTAAGCAAAGAAAAGTGCGTAGAGATAAATGATTCACCCTCTTCTAAGCTTCTGAAAATTCTACGCATCTATCTCGGATAAACATGGCACGTTGTCGTTTAATATTCCCCCCAAGCCCTCTAGAAACGCAACATACGTGTTGCTTTAGTTTGGCTTTGTTTCGTTTCTTCTCATAAGATTGTGGAGGAAAGTTTTCGGGAAAAGTATATTTTCGGTTAGAGGTTGAAAATAAAGTTAGAAGTTTGACTTAAATTTTTAATTCTTTAACACTCCCCCAGGTATGGTTCAAATGCTGATTTAGGGAAGTAATGCGGGAAAGGCATGCATAAGGTTTCACTCGAAGTCAGTTTTGGACAGAAGACTAACACATGCATTAGATCGATTGTGGGAGTTGCTTCTGCCTAGAGTTTAATTACGGGGACGTTTAAAGGTACGTAGCGCTGTCCGACAATGTTCGTTTCTGTACCGATAGTTTTATAGGTGTTTTATAAAATAGTAAATTCATAGATGTAAGAAAAGGAACAGTAACCCCTCGTTATATTGCTCATCCGGATATATTTGGTTTGTCTTCAGTAGAATTATACATTTTTTATGCTGCTTTACATTTGACACCGTAGAAAAAAGTTTTTTTTTCAGGAAAGTTTTTTCTTCTTTTCAAAAAAAAAAAAAAAAATGATATGTTTTCTCTTTATCCAAAGCCGTAGCAGTTTAAGCTGCAACTTTCGGTTAGTATTTCACCAGGAAGCAATTAGTAGAAATATGAATCCGCTGGAAAACTTTTGCCGTACCAAAAACAATGAATAATTCCAGTTTAAAGTTTTACTACTCACTTAATTTCAGCTTATCTTAATCGGAAACGGAATATTTCGTCCAATCACTGTAAAGTTCGTTTTATATTTGGAAATTGTACTCGGCTCATAATGATACTAGTATTTAAAACTCTAAAGCAGTCTTTTAAAGCTGATGTATTTAATAATAAAACTTTCATATTTTTCATTGCAGTTTGCGTTGCTCTTGATTAAAAACTAAAAACCGTTTCAGATAGGAAACTTTAATTGAGTTATTATGCAAATATTTTGTTATAACACTTTTTGGAACTCCAAAAAGGTTAGAATTTTAGCAATTAAGTGAAAACGTTTAAAACATGTAAATGTATTGCAGTAAAAAATACATGTTTCAAAATGTTCGATAATTAAAATCAAAAGATCTTTTCTGCTTAAATCATTGAACAAAATTCATCTTTTATGAGCATTTAAATGTTGGTTAGAAAGTTAATGGTGGTTGAGGGGGAGGAGGGTAGATTTATCGCATTAAGAGTTGAAATGGTCTTAGGATGAAAAAATCCTCATTCAACTTGATTCAACAACTTCTCATATAGATGCAAACATTTTTGAAATCCTATTATTTTAGAAAAAAAAATCGTTTAATGCTGATATTTCTTTTAAAAACTATTAAAAACTGATAAGCCAACAGAATGAAAGACTCGCATTATCCCCTTTTATAAACCTTCAGTAAAGTGCTTAGGATGCGTTACTTATGTATATAAACCGTTTCATGTGAAATTAAATTAAAAATGTTGACTACTTTTATCTCAACATGGATGAGGGTATGATATTAGTTCTTTTTTCTTTTTTTTATTATTTTAACGTTATAATAGTTTATGAAAGGTAAGAAATTGTGCAACATCTGAGTACTGTTTAAAGTAATATTTTCGCAGAAATATTTTCCAGTACAACCAAGTTAGCTTGCATAAAAAATTGTACATTTCAGTTTTGTGTACATTCCTTTTTAAATAACTTGAATAATCAAGCGTGTATGTTTAAAGTTTTGCATGGTATTCTCAGATATCAGAGCAATGTTAACCGTTAAAGCGTCAAAGAAAGAATACAAAGAAGAATCTCAATTTTTTAATGTTGAGAAAAAATATGACTTGTCTTTTAAAGTATATTTATTCAATGCCCTACTTAATTCACAACAGTAAAGTAATAACAAATTTGAAGCAGCTATTGGAGAAAATGTTACTGTACAAATGTTGAACTTTTCACAAAAAGTAAAACTCACTAGAAATCACTAACAAAGTAAAACAAACAGAAGAAAATTCAAAACTACTTCCTTATTTTATCCCAGAGTTTTTCGTTAATAAACTACAAAGGAACTCCTAGGAAGTTTTAAAAGCAAAGTTAATTAGACGCTTTATTAAGTCTGAAATTCTGATATTTTATCAAAGACATCCATGGCAAAATTGTTGATATTTAATTTTCCTTTTTCCCCAGCGGAACCCATAACGGAAATTCTTTTACATTCGACCGTTCTCTGAAAACTTCCTTCATAAGAATATCTTAACATGATTTAGGGTAATGCTTAAAAGAAACCTCAGTTTTATTATTTAATTTTGTTTTTTGTCAAGTAATAGAAGTTGTTTTAAAAAAGTTTGATTTACATACCAACTTTTTTTAAAAAAAGAAACAAAAGCCATTTTTATTATATATTAAAAAAAAATAAAAATAAAAAAAAAACATTTCTTTATTATAAAAAAAAGAAAAAACAGATTTAATAAAACCAAGAAAGCAATAATAATGATTTTTAAAAATATTGAAACAATTGCTTTTATTGAAATAAATTCTTACATCATTAGTTGTTTAGTTATCATTAGTTGTTTAGTTTGTTAAAAATTGATACTTTTAGTCTATGTATTAGTTGCTTTAAAAATTGATATTTTAACTTCATGTATTATATGTTAAGTTACTTTAAAAATTGATGCTTTCACTTCATACATTAGTTAAAACAAATGGTACAGCTGCGAATTGATTAATATATAAATTTTAATGCTGTATAAAAACTTCCAAAATTTTTTAATATATTATTTGCAATTAAGATAATTGTGCTGTCGTTTAAAGATGCAAACCCAAGTAGCACACTTCGTTTTTTAAAGGTTGTAAAATGGTTATTAACGTTGTAACAACCACTTAAAAACGTTTATAAAACATTTAAAGGTTATTTGTGCTACTTGGGAAACGTGTTTTATCAATAACTGAACGATGATAAATGGTTCCTTTTTATATCTATTTAAATGTTTACGTATGTTAAATGTTTTATATATGAGTTTAAATGAAATATATAAACTTAAAATATATTTTACACACATCTTAAGTTTTTGTCCAAATTAGCTACACTGACTTCTCTCATTTGTGTATGAAACCAAATGTATTGATCTTCTAATTAGTATACGTTTATCTGTTATCAGTTATTGAAAAAGGAGTTAAAATTCCATTCTGGTTTCAAGCAATTTAGAGAAAAGCCGAAGCATGTTCCCATTTGGCATTTCATTTCAAATATAATTAAGTTGACATGTGTAATAATTTGCCTTGACGCGTTTGTGGCAAATATACGGTTTCCTCAGTCACAACGATCAATTCATCTTGACTTATAGAATTATTCGTTAGTACATGGCATGGCGTAATTTAATTTATATTTCAAAACAGCATAATTGGAGATCAGAAAATATTTTCCTTCGAAATATGTGTCCATACTTGTCAACAAATGCATTACAAGGTCCTCTAAAATCAAAGTTTGAATTTAGAGGATATGAATACAAAATTATTAGCATTGTTCGTCAAAAATACCGCATATTGTCTGTATAGTCCAATCGCATAAATTCGTTTCAAAATTAGAGATCAGAAACTGAAATGAAATGCTTGTTCAATGGCCGAATTAAGTGTTTCATAAGCGTTAACAGATTAAAAATCTCATATTTCAAAATCTGAGAAGAAAAATCGTATACTTTAAATGTAAATAGTAAACCACGTCTTAGAAAAGAGAGGATATCAGTCCTGATACTTTTTCGAGTACTAGTTCTTATACACATTTATTTTTTTGTCTTTTATTACTACTAAGCTGTAGTAATTATTTTGAACGCCTGCTTAAATTTGTGTTTTAATTACACTGAAGTCATACGGAAGCGATTGTATTTACATTTTAAAGATTTAAAAAATTGTTTCAACCTAAATGGTTGTACTATACTCCTGCTAATTTTTTTATCTCACACATTCTATTTTTTTAATCCAGAGTCTCAAATAAACTTTTTCGTATTGATCAGAAAATTTTCCAATCACGGTTTACTTTATAACAATAGAAATGCAGGAGCTTGCTTGTTTTCAGACATTATTTTTATACGTAAATAAATTCCCGCTATTGAGCTAAAAATCACACAAATCTAAAAAGAGCTATAAAAGCTGAGCTAAAGTGAACTGCCTAGAAAATTGCGCTCTATTTCCAGTACAATTGAGTAACTTTCTTAGCTTTTGTTTGGAATGTAGTACTCTATATACCAACATGGCCACGTATCTATATATTATATGCAACGTGACGACGTGTTTATTCGTAAAATCTTGTGTAATGTCACATACCTCGTAGCATCTGAATAACAGCCGGAGTCTAGTCGTCAGAGAAGCTTGACCGGTTGGTGTGGTTTCGGGTTCGAATCCCGGCGAGGGCATGGATGTACTTCTTTTCTATACTAGACAACAACGTAACTAGACACTGAACGTCACTACGGGCGGAGCCAATAAGAGCTCGCAAGCAATCAGCGATCTCTAATTCGCCAAGTAGGCTGTGACGTTTTATCTAGCTCGTTTTCATAGGCTAACGTCACGCTGACGTCACGATGTTTTTGCCAAGAAACGTTGCAGTGTAGTGTAGTGTGAATGCGTTGTCCCAAAACGGGTCCCAACGGCATGTGTGTACTGTGGAAGTCTGACTTCACGAAAAATTTTACGTATAGTTGGAAAAATTAAGCAGCGCACTCTGAATTCCCAGTTTAGCTGGTATAAGACAACAACAACTGCTTAATAACATGTTCAAAGTTATTTATAACAGTCATCATAAACAAAAATGTAGCAGAATACAAGGAATACCTTTGTGCGATTGATGTGAAGTTTTAATCCAACGTTAGCTTTAGGATGAAGAATCATCCGATAATATCGGATGATTCTTCATCCTAAAGTTCACACTTCTTGCATTGAAAAATGGGTTCCTTGTAGCCCTGAAACACGTGTCTGCAGTATATCTGTATATTTGTACTTCTTTAACGTTGGATTAAAACTTCACAAAAATGTAGCAGTTTAAAATTGATAGGCATGTTGTAGTATGCTGCCAGTGAAATAGAGGGTTCATTTATTTCAAGATTTTAAGTAAGCAAACAAATAGGCACTTATTTTCATGCTTAAATCAGTCGCTATCATTTGACTCAAATGCTATCAAGTTCAATTCAAAAACCTTTCTGACATTTTATTTACTTAGTGAAATTTATGAAAACCATTTCATCTGTACTACATTGATATTCTTGCTTAAAATTGCTAGAAATGTTAGTTCGTTGTAACGTAGTTTTCTTTTATGAATAAAGTCACTAAAGGCTTTGCCTAACATAGAGCAACAACCGTATGACATGCAACTTCAATTTGATTATTGACGATGGATAATGTATTTATCATATTTATAGCGAGATACTTGATTTGAACAACTTTTGTTTTACTCTAAAAAAATGTATATTCTTACAAAATAGCAATTTGCCGAATTTTCTTTAATTCTTTTAATTTACTACGAGAACAATATGAAAATACTTAAAATTATAATATTGTTTTTTGACTCGTTGAGAGCATTTCAGCTCTTAATTAAGGTGATTAATTAAAGTAATTAAGTCTCCATTTATGATATGCATGCTTCATTCTTTTAAGCGAAACTGATTGGTATGCTTCAAAAATAATTTCATATTGAACTTTTCCATTTAATCCGTCATCTTCCTACCGGTGTCGGTCGTACACCTTTAAGCTGAATATTTGCTTAATGAGTAAATTATTGATCTCTTCTACCTTGAAAGCCATATTTTTCCTCTCACAGCGGAAGAATTAAGAGCCCAAATTTTTGTTAAGATAATTAATTATGTTTACGATATTATCAACAAATAAAAACAGTTTAATTTGCGCTTTATGAAAGCTAATGGGGAAATAGCTTGAGCATGAAATTACTTAGAAAAATATTCCATAGCTCAAGGGAAGTAGTACCTTCATACGAAGAAAACTTGAACTATACCATAAATTAAAACTATATTCAACAGAATTAATTTGAATGAATTCAAACCATTAGATATTTTGCTTTATAAAAATATTTAGTATTGGTGAGTAATTTATTTTTATTTCCAAATTAATTAACCATTTCAATAATTTGTCCAATAAAGTGTTTTTTTCTACATCTAACCATATGTACATGTATATATTTATTTGATTTTTCAGCTATGCAATAAATTTATCACTGTTAATAAGCCCTTAAATTAAAAAAAAAAAAGCTGACACTTTTGAAAGACTAACATCTATTTAAATTTATCTGAAGTGATCGGACTAGTTTCACTTCCATGAACGTAAGTAAAATCAACAGGTTTCTCGAAGATAAGAAAAAAAAAACTTTAATTCGTGCAATGACTTACAATAACATAAAAAATATATTAAGATATTATGTATAACTTTTATTGATTTAAATGAAACATAAAATACTAAATATGTGTCATTCCACGTCAAGTGATCCAAAATCTGAGAAAATTTTTACCTTACATTTTTGAATTTCTTTCTTTTTTGGCTCATCAATTGTACCCTTGAGGTAATTAAAAGTCTCAATTTTTAGATTTTTATCTCTATTATTTTTTCATTTATGAGACTTTGAACTTTGGAAAAACCCTCGTTTTTCCATGGATAAGGGAAGATAAAAGGGACCATAACTTAGCACCAAATATAGATAGAACGATTTGGTAAATGGCATTTTAAAGTACGTTAGTTGCCGCTTAATCTAATATGCAACATGACCAATTTGATAAAAATTTTCTTTTTCAAAAAATGAAATTTAAATTTCAAATTTAAATTTCTCTAAAAACATGTAATGAATTTTTTTCAAAAAATTCTCAAAAATTTTTGTGTATTTTATCTATGTTTGTACAAATTTTTAGATTGGGATCTCAATGGGATCATATTTTTTTGAATTTTTGAATAAAACTGTATAGGAAAAAAATGACATTTTTTAGATTCTATTTACTTAAATACTAAGTTCTCTGGCTTGTGATGGTCTAAAAAATAGTAAATAGACATGAATATGTTTAAAGTGAGCTGGCATGAGCTTATAGATTTGTCAGGTTCATCCCCCCTCCCTCCCCCGCACAACCACTCTTTTTTTTTTCAAAACTGTTCAAAATGTTTAAAAAAAAAACTCTTTGATACAAAATTGAATAGTAAACTTATTTAAAGTTGGTAAATGGGTTCCCTTATAACTAGACGAAGTATCCCCCTCCCCACCAAATATACCATTCACACTATACTAATATGACGTCCAACCTGGGGATTGAATTGAGGATTATTTTCACCCTTGTTTTTCAGAAGAAGTGTTTCTTTTCGTTCCGAACTTCAAAGTGTACTTCCATTCAATATCTGTAATTTAACTTTATGATTCATTTCATCTCCTACCACAGCACCAATCTTCAATTTTGAAGGGAGGAAATCATTGGGTCGCCCCAAGATCATAGCTAACAGCAAAATAGCACTGTTTCTCCTTGTTCTCATCGTTTTTTCTATTCTTATCGCACAAAACTGAAAATAAATCAAAATATCAGATCATATGTCTGTGTCCCCATAACTATCTTCCCACATTATCTAGTGTGCAGCTGTTATTTAATTTTTTTAATTGTTTGTGTTCTTTTTCATTTTGTTGTAAAGGAAAGTAATGCAGCAAGATATATCTATATACATATATTAAACAAACACTGCTTTTTTGATCATAACCTCTCATGTTGTTTAACTTCTGTACAGATTGCTCCCTCCCTCCTTTTCCTACCTTCCCGCTCCAAACTTTAATTTTTTTATCATCCCGCCTAACCCCATTTCAAAGCCTCAGTCTCTACTGATGTCTGGTAGTGTTTCAGTTTGTTCTGTTTGTTACTCTTTCCTATTAGCTCATGAGCTTTGTCCAATAAGAGAAAGGAAAGGCAGTGATGGGGACTGGCCTATAACCTGATACTTTGATTTCTTTTCAGTTTTGTGTGAAAATAATGGGAAAACATTATGAGAACAAGGGGAAGCAGTGCTATTTTGCTGTTTGCTATGGTCTTGGGGGAACAGTTTCTTTTCTTCCTCCAAAATTGAAGATTAGTGCTGGGGGAGGGGATGAAATGAATCATAAGTTTAAATTCAGATGTTGAATGGAAGTACTCTTTGTGAAGGTCGGAGTGAAAAAAGAAACACTTCGTCTGAAAAACAATGTATACCTAGAGGGAAAATAATCCTCAAATCAATCCCCAATTGAGACGTCATATTAGTACAGCGTTAATGGTATATTTGGGTGGGAGAAGGGTTTTACTTTGCCTTGTTATAAGGAAACCCATTTACCAACTTTAAATAAGTTTACTATTTATTTTGTATCAAAGAGTTTTTTGTAACTTTTTGAACAGTTTTGAATTAAAAAAGAGTGGTTGTGCGGGGGAGGAAGGGGTGAGGGGGTGAACCTGACAAATCTATAAGCTCATGCCAGCTTACTTTAAACATATTCATGTTTGTTTACTACTTTTTAGACCATCACAAGCAAGATAACTTAGTATTTAAATAAATAGAATCTAAAAAACATCATTTTTTTCCTATACAGTTTTATTCAAAAATTCAAAAAAATATGATCCCATTGAGATCCCAATCTAAAAATTTGTACAAACATACATAAAATACGCAAGAATTTTTGAGAATTTTTTGAAAAAAATTCATTATATGTTTTTCGAGAAACTTAAATTTGAAATTTAAATTTCATTTTTTGAAAAAGAAAATTTTTATCAAATTAGTCATGTTGCATATCACATTAAGCGACAACTAACGTACTTTAAAATGCCATTTATCAAATCGTTCTATCTACATTTGGTGCCGAGTTATGGTCCCTTTTATGTTCCCTTATCCATGGAAAAACGAGGGTTTTTCCAAAGTTCAAAGTCTCATAAATGAAAAAATAATAGAGATAAAAATCTAAAAATTGAGACTTTTGATTACCTCAAGGGGTACAATTGATGAGCCAAAAAAGAAAGAAATGCAAAAATGTAAGGTAAAAAACGTTGGATCACTTGACATGGAATGACCCATATATAAAGATGATGAAACTGTTGCTTCCAAAATATACTACTTTTATAATTTAAAAATAATTAGATATTGTTTTAAACTGCTAAAATTCGAAAATATACTTTGAACAAATATATAAAAGAAGTAATACACTGCAAAAAAACTTGTTTTTGCAATATAATACTGGAAACAGAGGTTTCAATAAAATGCACAGAAATCAACTAAAATTAGCAATTTTACAGTTTATTACCATTAAAATTAGCTGTATTATACTGTAAAAATAACAGTATAATACTGGCAGTAGAGGTTCTAGTTTAAAACTAAAATGTACAGTAATAAACTAAAATTAACAATTGCACAGTTTATTACTGCAAAATTAACAATTTTACGGTGTATTACAGTAAAATTAGCAATTTTTACAGTTTATTACCATTAAATTATACTGTAAAAACAGCATTTATTTTTTGCAGTGCAATAATTACTGCTACTTGATAGTTTAGACCATTTGAAAAGTTTAGTTTATTTATTTTTTTTTCAGTTTCATACAACCATAACTTTCAGGCATGACATGCAGGGGTGCCCATCCCCCCACCTCAAGCTCCATGGCGCAAGTTCTCCCCCAAAAATTTTCACAACCTTCTTGTGCTTTTTATTTTATATTTTTACCCCTCTTTTTTATTTTATTTATTTTTTTTAAAATTATATTTATTTATTTTTTTAAATTATACTTATTATTTTTTATATATTGATTATTTAAAAGTACTAATTATGTACAGACTAGAATCGTTTTTTTTTTTCTTTTCCAGACATTCCCAACACACACACAAAATAAATAAATAAATAATAATTAAGAAATAAATAAAATAATTTAAATTTAAAAATTAAATAAATGAATAATTTTTATTAAAAAAAATCAATAAGCACTGAAAACTAAAAAAATTAATTAATAAAGTAGTTCTAAAAAATCCCCCCCCCCCCCAAAATTTTGATGGCGCCATAATTCCTCCCCCCCTGAAGGCACCCCTGATGACATGTAAGGAAGCATCTCCTGCGCATTTTCAAATCTTTCTAGCATCAGTAATTATCCCCTCCAGTGTCTCACTTTAGACACTTGCTACCGCATCACCGGAAACATCTTTATTTGTAGAATTACCGAAGTCTAGAAACGTTCTGTGTTTAAAGAAAATATAACAAGCATTCAATCAGTCCAGAATGTCAGTTTCTTCTGAAATGTCACGTAGCATGTTCATCCAATAAGTTCTTGAGTTTTGAAGTTTACATAATTAGTCACGTAGCTTTTAAAGGAACAAGGATATATAATATATCGCATTATGTAATGATACTATGAAACTTTCTGAAGATGCCGTAACATACTTGACAATGGCGAGGTTATACAGTTGACTTATGTTCAGACATGATCAGTCATATTAATGCATACGCTGCCTACTCTTGACGCGACAACTTACTGCCTAAATGTGCCTGGGAAAGAAACTATTTGCCAGAAACCTGTGAGTAAACAAGCGCGGTTTATCATTGTTTGATTGGAAATATCGAAAACCTTACTGTCTTTGATTACACGCAAATATTCACCATACTTTCAGAAACAAAGGTACAACATTAATTAGGTTTATAACCACTGGTTGAAGTCCTTTAGAAGTGGCATGCGAGAATTGCAAAACATTTTTTTTTTAATTTTTTATTCGCATAGCTCTTTGGATAAAATATGAAAAGAACACTTCGAAAATGCTCTTTTTAACCGAAAAATATATTTGATCATAAATGGGAGAAATTAAAACACTAACCCACCAACAAACCGAAGAAAACTGCTAAATGCTAGTGTGAAAACTAACGTTCAAGAAAACTAGTCTCTGTAGCAATTTCCGCAACATACGGATGATAGTAAAGCTTATATTCCGCTTAAATTACGTGAAGATGTTAAAGATGCACATGCAACAGATGCTACTGTAAAATAAAAAAAAATCCCATCTTTATTTAACCAACTTCTTTTTAATCAAAAGATCAAACCATCGAAGCATTTGTCAAGACTTTTGCCTCCTTTATTAATTTCTGAGAAAAATAGGTCAGGTTTCTCCTTAAAGAAAGCTTATACAAACGCAGAAAACCTCAAGGCTTTTTACTGCATTTTCTAACCTAAATTGTTAACTCCATGGGCAAAAGAAATTGTTTGTTCATTCCTGTAAACTACGTACAAGCATATATATACGTACAAGCTACGTTATATGAAAAATGATCAAATAGGCTTTGTGCTGAACTATATTTGAAGTTAAAAATCAACGTAAATAAAGCACAAATAGGGTAGAAAGTACAGCAAATAGCTATTTCAAGGCTACAATGGAGCCCCTTCATCAGTGCAAGAAGCTCAGCAAACAACATGAAAGCTGTAAGAGAACTGAGCGCGAAGCACGTGTGCCCCGGTATTTATAACAAATGGGCGAGTGCGCTTGAACTCACAACAAAGCGGGAAAACACCGACCAATCAGCGATCAGCGAAACGCCAGGAGAGCGAAGAAAAGGGGGTAAGGCGGCAAAGGAACTTTTTTTCCCCTACTTTCCTTTGCCGCCTTCCCCCCTTTTCTTCGCTCTCCTGGCGTTTCGCTGATCGCTGATTGGTCGGTGTTTTCCCGCTTTGTTGTGAGTTCAAGCGCACTCGCCCATTTGTTATAAATACCGGGGCACACGTGCTTCGCGCTCAGTTCTCTTACAGCTTTCATGTTGTTTGCTGAGCTTCTTGCACTGATGAAGGGGCTCCATTGTAGCCTTGAAATAGCTATTTGCTGTACTTTCTACCCTATTTGTGCTTTATTTACGTTGATTTTTAACTTCAAATAAAGCTACGTTATAGTATCACAGAGAATGGCATACTGGCATACAAAAAGGCAACACATAAAAGAACTACAAAATGTATCTCAGCGATCATTGGAAAGATTGCGGAAAGCATTTAATACACTGCAGAAAATAAAATGCCGTTTTTACTGTAAAATTGATAATTTTACAGTAATAAACTGTAAAATTGATAATTGTACAGTAATAAACTGTAAAGTTAGTAAGTTTACAGTAATAAACTAAAATGGCCAATTTCACAGCAGTAAACTGTAAAACTACTAATTTTACAGTTTTTTACATTGTATTTTACTCTTTTAAACTGGAACTTCTGCTTCTAGTATTATACTGTTTTTTTACATTATAATACAGCTAATTTTTCGATAATAAACTGTATAATTGCTAATTTTGCAGTTTATTACTGTAAAACCTCTGCTTCCAGAATTTTCTTTTTTTTTTTTTTTTTGCCATGTAGTATTTAAATAAATTTCTCATCTTTCTGAACTAAAACTCGATTCCGCGTCTATAAATCGATTTCCAAAGCGCTGCTTACTGTACTACACAAGTTCCAGTAGCTATCAGATATACCAATCAGTTCAGGTACGTTATACTGGGATTACTTTCTGAAATCCTACACTCAAATTTTTAACTTGCATAGGGTAGTCTTATGAATGAGTGGATACTATTTCATTTTTGGAAATTAATAATATTAGTACAAAGGAGTATTTGCTACAAGTAAATGACTTTGGTATAATTATTATAAAAATTATAATTATAAGTATTATTATTATTATTATTATTATTATTATTGATACGCGTGCTCATACAAAAATGTTTGTCTTCAAGTTTAAGAGAGTTTAAGAGAAAATAAAAGGTGCATCAATCCATTAAATGAACACTTATCTAAAGCAACTGGATAAAAACATAATTTTTCTGTTCATTCTTGCTGGGAATTGCATTAAAGGAAGTCTCTGATTTCAATTTTTAAATAAGACTTTCGAAACTTTTTTAAAAACATATGAACTATTCATTTGCTAGGGAGTTTTAATTTAAATCGATGTTCAGTTTACACTACATTGTCATTAAAGGTCGTTGTTTTTGGTAGATCTTTCATTTAAGTCAGAAAAAATCATTCCCAAAATTTTGTTTGAATCGAATTTAGTAGTTCAGTAAGTAGTTTAATATTTAAAAAGGAGTAAAGCCTATAGCATTCCAAAGCTCAAACTTTAGCTTTAATTTTAAAAGCATCTATGGATCAATAAAATATCATTCAAGCTTTTTATAGCGCACATGGCAATGCGTGGGCAAATAATAGTGACTAAGATATATTTCTTGCCTTTAAAACAAGCTCATACAAGTAAAGGCGCAATAAATAATGAAGTTAACGAACTTGGGAAAAATAATGAAAGCAAAGGTTTATAATAGAACAAAAAAAAAGGAAATCTACGAGTTTGGAATTGAAAGGACTGAAGTTAATGTAGTTAAGCATATGACTGGTTTTAGAAAGAATTTTTTTGAGACACCTAAGTATCGAGAAGATTTGAATGGAGCGTATTTGTGATATTTATTTGATCTTCTGTATAATACTTCTTTTAAATGGAACAAAGCAAAAGAATAAAAGCTATTGAAACTATAATAGTGAGCATCTGGGATAGGTTAACTTGGTTATTTTTCTGTTAACTGCAACATGTAGAAACCATAAAATATTCTGAAAAATATTTATCAAAGCATATACCATAGTGTTTTGGTTTCGAATGTTTTCCTGACCCATTTAAAAGCCAAATGTTTCGTTTGGAATCATGCTAGACACTTTTTTTCTTACTTAAAAACACTTTTTTTTTCTACTCATTGCATATTCAGCGTACAATTAGTTTATTGCAGAAAGAAATTAACTGAGCCACTTACATGCAATTTGTTGTATCATATTCACGAAGTATTGCAACAGGAGTAACTAATGTGGCAAAGCTATTTTGATATTATTTGAACACAACTGACATTTGATAGATGTGATTCTTGTAGTTATCTCATGCAAGCTGTTATTAATATGAAATGAAACTAGTATGCTATTTTAAGGGTTTTATTGTACGATGCGTATTCTAAAGGCACTTGCAAAACTAGCGTTATAGAATATGCACAGTCCAGTCACATTAATGAGACCACCTGTCAAAAGCCTTAATAACCACCTTTCTCAAAACGGACTGCTGTGAGACGTGCAGGAAGAGAGTCAATTAGGTTCCTGAAGGTGTTCAATGGGATGTTGAGCCATGCCGACTAAAATGCCGTGGCCAGCTGCGCTAGATTACGCGGGCGTAGATCCATGGCGCGAACAACCCAATCGAGATGGTCCCACAAATTCTCCATTGGGCTTAAGTCAGGTGAGTTTGCTGACCAGGGGAAACCGGTAAACTCATCCTGGTGCCCTTGGAACCACGTATGTTCACTGGCAGCTGTATGGCACTTCGCATTGTCCTGCTGGTAGATGCCATCATCCTGAGGAAAAACAATATTCATATAAGGGTGGACATGATCTACAAAT
The DNA here is from genome assembly GCA_038373865.1 of Uloborus plumipes. Classification (NCBI taxonomy): domain Eukaryota; kingdom Metazoa; phylum Arthropoda; class Arachnida; order Araneae; family Uloboridae; genus Uloborus; species Uloborus plumipes. The sequence goes on from JAXGGA010010929.1 coordinate 42,322, forward strand.
GCAGATGCGTACTTATGTTGATCCATCGTGCCTTCCACTATGATGAGTGAACCCATAGAACCCCAGGAAAATATTCCCCAGACCATAATTCTCCCGTCTCCAGCTTGGACCTTTCCGGCAATGGTTGCAAGGTGTTTGCTTTCAGAGCTTTCACGCCTTCTAAGCCAACATCCGTCTATCCGATGGAGTATAAAACGTGATTCATCAGAAAATGCTACCTGTTGCCAATCAGTGGACGTACATCTGCGCTACGGGAGTGCAAATTCGAGCCTTCATCTTCGATGAATAGCAGTCAGCATCGGTGCTCTAACCAGGCGTCTGTTTCGGAGGCTCAAATGCAGCAACGTTCGCTGAACAGTAGTTGGGGAAACACTGTTGGTAGTTCCTTTGTTCATCTGAATGGTCAGTTGCTCAACAATAGCATGCTGTTTGCCCGAACGCATCTCCGCAGCCGTCTTTCGCCTCTGTCATGTATGGCCCGTGGTGTACCACATTTTCAACGTCGCAGATTTTTTACAGTCCCATTTTGCCATGCACGGTACACTTTTACCAGGATGGTACTCGAATAGGTCACAAACTGAGCCGTTTCGGAAAAACTTCCAACCTTGGTCCGAAAGCCAATGATCATACCCCTTTGGACGTCGGATAAATCTCTTCATTTCTGCATCGCCGCAACGATTGAAATATTTTCCGAAGCCCTCACACACTCTTTACATACCCTGAACTGCAATATGCTGCCACGTGCCTTCTGTGATTGGTTATTTAACGCCAACGTTGAAAGTACGTGGTGGTCATATTAATGTGACTGGACTGTGTATGTTTCCATTTTAAGGCAAGATTTCTCCTTTATTACATTTTGTCAATATAAACCTTAGGAATTTACCGAAGAAAATTTTCACATCAAACCAGGTTTCTACAATATGTTAGCGAAAAACGCTGCTATGTGATTTGAAATCTTTGACGATAATACTTTAATTGCACGTAAAACGAAAAAAACCATTTATGTATTTTTTCTACTGAATTAGTTAAAACTAAAAACCATTGTTCCTGTATATCGTTTTTAAGACAATTTAACATCTGACAGCTGTCATTTACGCAACTCAAGAGAAAAAAATAAGTTGAAGTGGTTTTACTACACTATCGATTGAATGTAAATACATACAGAAAGAATTAATATTAATTCATGTTTTCATATACTATTATGCATTCTACAAACAATAAAGCAAACAGAATACAGCATTTTCAGAAGAATAAGTTCGAAGAGACTTACCATTATAAGGTATCCCAGACACCAAGCCTTTTTTGACATCGAGAAATGAGTGATGGAGCGATATTAACAAGTGAGAGTCATCGCTAATATTGCCCATTATACCGTTTTCCTTGACGAGCTGACAGGCTTCTTGTACAGTCCAGCACCTCCCTGACATCACAAACATGGCCAAAACAACGACAAGGCCTAGAAATGAGGCCATACTTAAGCCATTGGTCCCACACTGAACTGGAGAAAGGATTTTCTGCAAGCTATGTAAACAAAACCTTTACCAATGTCTACACTAGTCTTAGTGCTTAGTGCGAGTGTAAACTAGTTGCTTTGACTAAAATCGAGATCAATCACTATAGTAGATTGAGAATGTCTAGTACAACAAGACTTGCATTAAAAGGAATTTTTTCTATTCCTAATTTCAATGACACTATGTGTGTCTGAATAAACACATAATAAGATGCTTATGCGAACATCAAAAGAAGCTGTTATATTCTACAGTGAATGACTAAGTTATACGACGTTGATATCACGTTTGATTAGACATTGAAATTGAAGAAAGTATGATATGTTCAACTGGCATATTTGTTTCATATGCAGAGCTATTCGGTGCGATGTCTGGTTTTAAGTATCATTTTTTGTTTTAAGAGAAGGTCAGCTAAAGTAGAAGAAAACACAGCAATCAGCATATACTCCGTAGGTTGCCATCCTAGAAAAACAAAATATATTTAAATTAGATCTTCATGACAGTACTAGTTATATATTTACGAAATATATGAGTCGTTAAAAATCAAAACCTTTTAAGCCCATTTCTCAAAATGAATACTTCCGAAAGCGGAACTATGAATCTAAAAGGATTTGGTCTTTAAACAATTACTTTGCATTCACTCTTTATTGAGATGTTGTGGTTTTTTATTAAGCCACTTGTAAAGGAGCTTCTAAACTTATTTTTAATTTAGTAAAATTGCCTTTCGTAAAATATGAACTTAACTGTTTTTGATTCCAAACGACTCATATTTAGAATCAATAAAAATATATTTTTTGAAATACCTAAGTAGTCGGTGTTTATTCAC
>JAXGGA010010930.1:0-44654 GCA_038373865.1 Uloborus plumipes
GCAAAAGCTGGGTAATATGAAATTTTATCTACCAGTTTGTTGGCAATCTTATATACAATAAGAGGATTTTTGACTCCAGCTAGATCATTGGCTATTCCTGACTGATGAGTCCAGAATAAGGACGAAACTGCAGTCTCAGGATGCTATGATCGAGCTGTGAGTGTATTTGCTTCAGCTCTGCATTAGCCCAGTCTTAAGGACTGTGACTCATTTCATTAGGTAATCTGTAATTTAAGCTGCAGTATTACGCAGAGAATGTTTTGTTAATACCGCCAATCGGCGGCATTGGTATTCATATAATGTTTCGTGGCTGCTACCAACTGGCGGCTATAGTACTGAAAAAGTTTAAAAAAAAGTGACATTAGCCGCCAGAGAAAATAAGCGAATGGTTTTGCTTATTGGAGAAAATTAAATATCTTTGTCATATATTGACTTTGGTTATTTATTCTTCGGGCGAATTTTATTAATTTTTTACTCTCATGTAAGAGTTAAATATATAAGTCAAGAGACAATTAAACTAATTTTAAATAACTAAACTAAATTATACTTAAAATTAGAGATGGAACGAAGCTTCGGCCGGGCCGAAGCTTCGGACATTTTGCCGAAGCTTCGGTCTGGCCGAAGCATGAATTGTGATTCGGCTGCTTCGGTCTGAAATTTATGCAGCAAATTTTCTGTTACAATTATTATCATATAAGATATTATTTTTAACTCAAAATTCTTCCTCGTGATAAAGCATAATAGATATTTATATTCAATTAAAAATATGTGCGTATTGAACATTTGAAGAGAGAATGCATTCAATAATTAATAAAATATTTATTAACAATATGTTCTTTTAAATATTACATTTTGTTATATTTGTTCAAAAAACTTTAGTTTTAAAATAAAAGCTATATAAATATACTGCATTGAGTATTTTTCAATGATTTCTAGCTTTGAAACTTTGAACAATGGTAATGGTTCTTATGTGTACAAGGGCAGATGTGCAACTATTATGCATCCTGAATTACTTTCTTTTAAAATTTTATATTTTTTGAAATTTATTAGGTACACAATTTCAGTTTTTTAAAGAGATGTATTAATCTATCAACATATATTAACTTTTATGTATTTCATTGATCAAGATTCTAAACAACAAAATCAGGATATAGTAAAACAAGTAAGTAATTGTTAATACATATTGTCTAGAGATTCTTTTATGCAATGACACTTTACTTTATTTTTGTTCATAGGTGTAAAGAAAGAACCTCCCTCCCACCCTTTTTTTTTTGACAAAACTCAACCTTGAAATGAATAGTTTCTTTGAACTTGTGACATTATTAAAAAATCCTCTTAAAATAAATACCAAATGAAAGACATGAAATGAAGTAAAAAAGAATGCATGATACTATTTTTTCGAATTCACCAAAAACTGAAGCATTTTGCATTAATAATATTAAGATATTTATAATATATAACACAACGTAAGTAGTAGTAGATTGGGTTGTTCTATGGTATAATATATGATCATATCAGTTGTTTTATTATAAAACATCAACGGAACTGCAGACTGAGCTTTTCATGTTCCAAGTAGAGCTTCCTACTACTAATTTGCAATACATAAATAGTAATGTCGTCTTTTCTTGTACAAGTAGTACAAAGCAAAACAAAACAAGAAAACCTTTAATTAGTGAAATTAATTTAAGAATGACTCAGTAAGTTGAAAATGTTGTGTAATACTAAGAACATTAAAATAAAAACAACTACAATAAACTTTAATTAATGAAATCAATTTAAGAATGCCACAGTAAGCTGAAAATATTAAGTAACGCTAAGAATATTAAAACATATGGAGAAAAGTATAAAACTCTACGCATTTATTATGCATTTAATCCAAAAACTTCAATATGTGCGCCAGCCGAAGCTTCGGCCATTAGTTGGCCGAAGCTTCGGTTTTCGGCTCTTTGGCCAAATGCCGCTTCGTCCCATCTCTACTTAAAATACTTGTTGAGTATAAAATGGAAGTCACGAAACTGAAATAAAGGAACGAAATAGGTCGTTGAAATGAAGAAAAGTGTCTGCGAGAAAAATTTCGTTTCTTTCTATCCCTCTGTCGTTCCGCTTCTGAAAAAATTTTGGGAAATTTAACAAATTTGTAGTGGGATTGTTCAAATTATAACACCAGGGTGTATTCAATTTTCGATTAAAGTAGTTTTTTCCTTATTACTCAAACAGTTATTACAAGCAAAAACTATACAAAAATCAAATCAAAACTACAGAAAATTCAAGTTTTTGTACTGTATACTAAAAAGTACTGTTCTGGGTCCCTGAGTTTGGTTTTCCACTATGAGACAAATTCATACACAATTCTTCTTTTTCACAGATTGAGTATTGATTTGTCGACTGGAAGAAATACAAGCACAAAGCCCCTAATCCAGACAAACTTTATTTTGTCACGCTGTTTTGTTTGATAAAAGTTAAGGATTAGCCTTTTGAACACTCAAAGCTGTTGAATACTAGCCGCATTTATCAACCATATAATTTTGTCATTTTATGAATTTAATTATACATTTTTTTTTCATTTCATATGTATCCCACAATAACCAAAATTAGAAAAAAAAATATATTAGAACATCATTCTACTTAATTTTATATAGTTTTAGTTTTTATTACATTTTCATTTTTAATTTTTTATAGTGCTGCAGCCTAGAGAATACAAGTATTTTGTTTCATTTGAAAATATATAAATCAAGTGCTATAGTAGCAAAACTTATTAGAATTATTTATATGCGATTTTAAAAGAAGAATTATTTAAGAAATTACTACATTGATAATATCAATTAAACATAGTCAATAGCTTTTTTATTAAGCGTTTTCAACTATGTCTATCTTAGCTACTGTTTAAAAGAGACTCTTCTACTTACAGAAAAAAAGTTGAAATTTATCAATTAAAAAAATTGATTATTTATACTTAAGAATAACTAATTCCTAAAGTTTATGAAATAACGCACAGTTAGAACAAAGAAAAGGAGATTTTTTTAAAAACCCTAACAGTATCTAACAAAGAGATGCAAGACGAAACACTAGATTTTAAAACAATTCGATTTCTTTTCTGCTACAACCTTTGTTTATGCTTAAAAATTCAGAAAAAGGATTGTTTCGTAAAGAAATGTTTGAGCGTTTTTCCGCTTTATTTAAAAAATCTAGTTAACTGTTATAAGGAATTGCCACTGACAAAACTTTAAAAAGAGGCAATCATTCAAATAGTTAAAGAATTGCTGCTGACGAAATTTTCAAAGGAAGTGATCATTCAAATAGTCAACTTGAATGCCTTTTTGCCTCAGAGGTTCAAAGAAAACATTTCCTGAATGTATTAAAATGTCATAAAAGTAGCATTTTCTTGTTTATTTGTTTTAAACTGCTTCCTTCTTGAAAACGCGTAGAAGTATTTGGTAAAACAAAACGATTATTTTATTTTTCTTAAACTAAGTAAATTATAGAATCAGTTCTTATTTTTCAGCTTCTTGGAAAACACACTTTAAACTACAGAATTTATTACGAATCTCTCCTAATTTGCCTAACCTCTCGAAAGCAAAATAGGAAATCAGCGCAGGAAATCGTTATAGGAACCCAAAAGCAAGTACCTCCAAAATACGACTAGTTCATCATATGCCCTTAATCATTTTGCATACAATTTCTTGATCATTTTAAGTCATAAAAGGGAGCATAGGAATTATTTGTTCTTTGAGTGATTTAATGCAAAACCTACTCTAAAATTCCATACTTCATGGCTGATGATACTTACCAGGAAAACATACGATAGGGTAATAATGTAAAAGTAATAATAATAAAAATTGGAAGAAGATTGTAAAAGATGCTTTTGGATGTATAAATAATTTGCCCTCATTACCCTATATCAAAATATACTGTCTTAAAGTCTGCTGAAAATTTTAAGAAAAGTTGCCAACCTTAGTGAGGTTTAATGAGTGATGAAAGACTTCTTTTAGACGATTTGTAGATGAATGAATTGCTATGTGCAGGCGGTTAAATTATTCCAAGTTCCCTCTACTCTGGTAAAATAGTAATTTTTCCGAATTTCCAGGTTAGCCGGAGATTTTAACAGCTTATAACAATGACCCCTTGTCCTGCTTTCCGTGTAAAAATTTAACCCCCATCTTTCATTTTGATAAATTTAAACAACTGAATCATGTCCCCTCTGATTCTTCTTTGCTTCTTCAAGTCCGGAATTATAGTCTAAATTAGAAAATCCATTCACTAACCGTGTTGCCCTCCTTTGAACCATTTCCAATTAATTAATATCTTCTTTAAGATAAGGAGTCCAAAAAATAACAGCATACTCTAAATGCGGTCTTACCACTTTAAAAAAGGAATAAAGGAATACTTGACTCTTACAGCGGATTTTCAATTGATGCCCTTCAACCTGACCTAGAATAATGCTTTTATGTAGTTACTGTCCGACCACCCATGAGATGGAAAGGCGATCTTCCGGTTTACAGCCAGTAGTTTTCAAGAATGCCTGTCGAATTCGAAGCACACATTCTTCGAAAAGAACCAAATGCGAGAAATCAATTTTCCTTCACTAGTCATTCTTTCAAATAGAACAATTCCTTCACTAGTCATTCTTTCAAATAGAACAATTGTAGCTTAGCCACAGGCTAACTTTCTATTTGCAGACGTGGTCGAATAGTAGCCTCATATAAAATATTGAGATCTTTTCTATATAAGAGAGATGGTATTTAAACTTTTTAAAAATACATTTTTGTGTATTTTACATATTTATTGTTCACCCATTGAATCAACCACTTGAGGTTACTCTTGTGAAAGAGCACTTGAATTGGACTATTGGTCGCCAAGACCAGCTTAAAAATTGTTTTTGATAAAATGCCAAGCAGCGAAAAATGAAATATTTTACAGAAATACATCTTAAGAGTAAGTTTGCTTCTGTTTATTGCTTTTCGCCTGTATGTTTTTACATAAGAACTTACATTTTGAAAAACAATGTCCTTTTTAAAGTTCAAATAACAGGTAAGTATATTTTGAAGATTTGATTGTTTTTAAGAGCCTCACAACTAATATTCGTACATATGATTCTTAGACCACTCTTTTGCTTAATTAAAATATTTATAAATTTATATTCTTATTTTTATTTAATATTTAAAAAGTAGGAAATATTTTTTCTAGCAAAAGAGGAATCAACCATTTTAATAATACGGGAAAAGACGAACATCAGCAGATTTCTTAGTTTTGAAAAAAAAACTAAACTTAGCATAATTTCGTTTCTAACAACGTATTTCTTTCTTGACGCAGATTCTTAAGGATAAAGAAAAAATTACCTTAAAACTACGTAGCTTTTTATTTGGAGTAAATTAACTGAAGTCGCTGTTGGTTTTATGGTTTGGAAATTAATGCAAATTTATACAAGATAATTCGAAAGAATTGTTTCAGTTAAAATATGAGACATTTTACGTTCCCAATCTTGGCAATAAAACAAGAATTTTTTATTCAAATTGGCCAAAATACGTATCACATTCATTTAAAATATTACCCAAGAGAAGAGTAAAGAAATTATCCGGAGTTAAATGGGTCATTGCTCTTTTTTACTAATGTTGCAATCCTAAAGATTTTTCTTTCTTTACGATTGGGCTGCAAAAACGAATCCATGCTTTTTGTATACCCAGTGCGATCCCCCTGACAAGGCATGCTATCTTTGCATGTGCCACCATTAAGGCGCTGTGATGCGTTGGCACAGATAATTTTGACGCCCAGTATCCGCCAGATGGAGGCACCTCCTAAAGAATGTGAATCCACTTAAAACTGCTGGATAAATGATGAAACTATTTTCCATTTAATATTTGCTTGAAGAAGCAAACGGTTGTACGATTTCAACCGTCTCTTCAAAACTCCATACGGTTTAATTTTCTCATTACATTTGAAAACCGCTATTTAAGCCATAGAGTAGGCCGATCACTCGTAATTTGTTCTGAACATAGTTACATTTTTTTCTTAAATACATTGCCACCATTGTAACTTCTTTCCGTACAATTCTAAAAACGTAACGACCACAAAATGTTGTCTTTTTTCCTCAGGTTGGTGGCATTCATTTCCTCGTTTGGTTCATTTTTTATTTATTTGAAACTCCTCGAAAACCCAGAAGTAGAGTCATACCCACATTTTCTCCATCCCAAAACCCTACTTTCCAGTTTTTAATTTTTCTATATTTATTCAATTAAAAAAAATGACTTTTTTCCACTGTGCGATATTTTTGAGGTGCATTAAGCCCCTTTCAACTATTTTTTTCTTTTTCTAAAATTTTAACGAGAAAGTCGGCTAAATATACGAAATTTAACTTATTGCAGTACCTAGGTGCTCGAACTTATATTTAGAGAATACAAAATCCTGAAAAAAAAACAATTGTAATCCAAACAAAGATTGATAATAGCTCGACTAACACCAATTTACACTAGCAGGCAATGTCATCCTTTGGGGAAAAGTACAGTCGCGAACAAGGGCTTCAAAGCAAATGCACGCACAGAATGACAGGGGATCTTTTAATTAATTAATGGAGAGAAGTCAAGTACGGAAATGTTTTGTCTTTGACGAAATACTTCTAACGAAAAAAGTTTGTTCAAATCGAACTGTTCACTCAAAAGTTATTGGGGAGCAGTTTGTTTTAACGGTTTAAACTTGAACGAAAAAATGTTCAAATCAAGAATGAGCGGTCCTCGTTGAGGTCATTCGAGCGCAAAAAAGTCCATTTGAATTGGACTGTTCACTCATAAGTTATAGGGGTGGGGGCTGACAGAGCAACAAACATGCACACATTTTCATCATCTCAAAAATGTACTTTACAATTTTTTATATTTCGATATTTATCTCATTTTGTTTATTCTGACTATTTTTTCTATTTCTTGCCTTTTAGCTTATGAAATTTTATGACAATTGGATGGCACTAAGCAAGGGAAGAGAGTATTTTTGTCATAGCGTAATTCCGCACTGCTTCTGTGTGTTTAGTGAAAAACACAAACCGTGTGAGGCCAATTTTCCGGTTTTAGAGTGAAAGGTAATTTTTTGAAGCGGTTTTGTGAGCTTTGCGTTGCTTTTGCACATTTTCTAGTTACACCTAACGAGGAGGTAATAGCTCAAATAAGGGTGACAATTTCTATGTATTGTGGAGCAAAGGTTTATGTTCCTATTTTGAGTAGGCATCGGTATCTGTACTCTTGCTGCCTCTTAATTTTATATTTAATAATGTGTTGTAGTTTAATTTTAGATTATCTATCTAGTAATTAGGGTAATCATTTTCGAACTTGCAACAGAACAATAGTTTAAAAATATCTTACTCTGACAGTCTAAATTAAATATATGCTTTATTGCGTGAAATAGTACATTTTTACGTCAGACAGCTAAAGTAAAAATAAATAAATAAATAAATAAAACCTCGGACAGTTTATGGGCAAAAAATTATTCTCTTTGAAAAAATGTAAAGCTTGATGCCTGTGAATATAATTTTGATAATTTAGTCTTTAAAACTAGGGAGAAAGTGACAATGATAACCCTTTTTGTGAACACCTTCGTTCTTGCTTGTTTCTTCTAGAAACTGATAGAATCAGAACTTTTAAAATATTTGTGTCTGATTTAAAAAAAATATATTACAATAAACATTTTAAAAATATTTTCTAATGCTATCAAAAAGTAGTACCAAAGTTTAAAATATAGCTTGTTTGATTGTGAATGATTAATAAAATTAATTTAAAAACAAAAACAATGATATTTAGCAAATATGTTTGTGGATAACAACAATCAGTAATAATTTATAGAAACAATTTATACTCACCTTTGGGGGGGGGGGGGTTCCTAAACTGAAAAAATGCAAAGCACACCACTTTGACGATTTTTAAAATTTCACCAAATTTGTGGTAACTTTTTTTGGATACCTAGGATAATTTTGCTCCCCTCCCTACTTTATGAAAATACATTAAGTATTATTATGTCACTAATTTTTGTCTCAGAGAAATAGCCATCAAATGCTGAGATACTATTGCTGACCATAAAATGACGCTAAAACTTTTTGTCCTCAATGATTTCGAAATTAATAGAGAACATTTGACGATTATTTGTGCAAAAACGAAAATTAATGGTAATGTAGTCTTGTTTAAGGGTTTGATTAATTTAGTATGAGGATTACCTTACGTTTTTACCATAATTTTAAAAAGGTTTTTATTGGATACATACGGAATCGGCCAACAAAAGAAAAAAAAACTAAACTTTTCAAATGTGGGAGTAGTATTTCGATGATTGAGATTTTGCCGCAGTCGATAAATAGCAGACAATAACCGTTTTATTTTGGTTACGTAGTGTAAGAAGTAAAATATTATTACGTAGTCTTTGGCACAAAAACTGGCGTCAGTTGAAAAAATCGCCGAGCATCTCAGTTATTAAAATCTTGCATTTAGCATTTAGCACCCCAGAGACCCCCGTACCTACCAATTTGCTTGGATTAACCGGTTATTAAAATACCAAAAAGTTGTATTTAAAGCTCTATCAAATTAGAGAATAATGAACCTAATTAGTTGCCAATCTCATCTAGCGATTACGTTACCGATACTCTAAAACATATTTACAAAACTCGCGAAAATAATTGATGCAGTGAACAGAATACAATTTATACTTCAAAATAATATTTGCACGTTTCAAAGCACAATAAAAAACACATTGCTTAAGGATACATATTCTATTTACAACTAAGACTACAAAATGTTTGAAAATACAAATCATGGTAACATGGTTCAATGCAGAAAAAATGACAAAGTCTATTATGGCCAAACAACAGTAAACACACGAATACAAGTTCCATATTGTATATGGTTTTCAACGCAAGTTAAGGCCCAAACTACGCAAAAATAGGTTGCTCTCCTTTTTTACAATAAGGCGTTTCGATTGTAAACAAATCAAAGAATTTATTTCAATTAAAATGCTTACTGTTCACTCAGTAATATACAAAATAATAAAAAATCTTTGTGCAACATGTAAACAAGACATATGCAACTGAGAAGTAAAGGAAAAAAAAAACATTTAAAAAAGAAGCAATAGGCAGTTTGATATTTGATATAAAATTTTAACAGCAAGGATTTCTGATGTCTTTACCGTAAATATGAACATTATTGCAACAGTTTTTCTCTGATGAGAAATGGCGTAAAATACCGAGTGTTTCAAGAAATGCGTTATTTAACACTTAATTTAGAAAAACAAATATTGTTCGATGTGAGACATAAAACATATTTTAAGACACAACGTTGCTTATTCAGTTTATTGATCTCAAAAAGGACAATGGTTAACATGCATGAATTATTTAAATTTATTGCATAAACTACCTGCAATATACTTACATCGCAAAACTACAATTAACTATTTTGAAAAAAGAAAATAATCCAGCAATAAAAATTGAATGTTTCCATACTGTGCACTATAGAATGCAAAAGCTTTATTCCTTTAAATTTGTTATAAATAATAATACTCGCATTACATGAGAAATACATTTTCATAATGATATCAGTTTAACTATGCGATATGCTGAAATTCAGTAACATAAAATTATAGACTGAAGGAATTGAGACCATCATAGAAAATACATGGCAACGTACTCAACTATAAATGGATGATTTTGTAACTGACAGCCAAAAAATCAGTTTATAATAAGCACAACAAAGAAAGAAACAATCATTACTCACATTCCCATTTGCACAATCTTTAATTCTTCAAACGACATCAAAAGGTACTTCGACTGAAACAACTTATGATTGCAAACATTCGAGCTGGAAATATGCCGACCCTTCTTTTTTCTCTGAAAACATAACTCAGATTAATCTTGAATTCGATAAAATCAATTTATTTTGCTTCAAAGTAAAGAACAGTCTAAGAATACATTCTTGTCAAGTTTTAAAAAGTTTTCGCTCCATTCCAAGATAGCACAAACTTAGATTGAAAACTTATTTCTACCGGTGCCAACTTTGAACAGAAGTTCTAAAGTTCTCACTTGTTCATGTTGAAAAATCTTTTGTAAGCGGCATTAACCGCTACGTCTAGCGTGGTACGAATACAATATATATTTGAAAAATCAGTTCTACTAGAAACTTACCGAGTTTGTGAACATGCCGGATTATTAAAAATGCCAAAGCATCAAATTTTTTGAGTGGTTTTTTTTCGTCATGTCAGAATGTGGCCGAGTTTTCGAGACTCTTCTGTAATGTAAATAATTGATCTACATTTTGTAAAGAGTCGAGTTAGGTAAGATTAAATAGAAACTATCTCGTTTTTATTGTATGAACACAGCTCTGAATAAATAAAAAAAATAAATAAAGAACATTCTGACTAATCTCGCCCTTCTCAGATGGTTTACAGAAAAGATGCTATAATATTTAACTTGTAAAGTAATTCTTTTTCTGTATTTTAACTTTTGAAAAGAGACAGGTACGGGGACCGGGGTACAGAAGGACACGGGCCACAGTGGAATAAATGGAATATTCGCTGTGTTACTAAACGTTATTATTATTATTATTTTCAGAAGCCATCAGCTTTAACATACATGAGGACTGCGTACTATGCGCTTTGCCTCTTAACAAATACAGGACATATTTACGGTACAGATAGGATGAAATAACATCCATGGGCAAGGCGGGATTCGAACCCGCGACCACTTGCTTACGGGAGAGTACTCTACCTCTAGGCCTACGTGGCCCCCGTGCAAAACATTAGAAAATATGCCAAATTTTAGCTGAGACGTCTGGCAATGCCTTGGAAACCAGCTACTGCCGTATTTTATCTTGTAGGGAAGCTGTAGTATTTTAATTTTTGTTGTCACTGTTGGTCCAATTCATGCAAGTTTTTTTTTTGAATTCGAGGCCAAAATCATTATTCAATATTCAATATCAATGAAATAATTTTTAGTTAAAACTTCCTTAGTTGTGTGCATGTAACATTATTTGTTTAAGAACAAATTGTGTGAAATTTAAGACTATTGATTCAAAAATACTAATTTGGGGGGGGGGGAGTACAATGAGACAACGTCCTATTGTACCTTAAACCTTTCCCACAATAAACTAAACATTTCATAATGATGCGAAGTATTTTAGAATATCAAGATTTTGAATCAAGTTGACATTGGACATTTAATGGTGTTTTATTTAAACTGTATTTTAAGGGGCATTTTTCCATACATCTAAAGAGTGCATCTACTAGCCCATTTATCTGTGGGTACTATAATATTATTACTGATGAATAGTTCTTACGAATTGTAATCTGATTTCAAAATTCTGAGTCATGTACTCGTACTTCCAAACATGGTATAGAACTGAAGCAGAATTTGGCTTTTGAGAGTGTTCAAAAACAACAGATTAAAATATTACAATTTCTTAAAGACTTCAAATGTTTTTTATAAGTTAAAATGAAGTTATCATATTAAACTTTTTACGTATTTTCGTTTAGAAACTGTTCTTATATGTTTTTCGGCTATGTATACCTCAAACAATATTTAATAGAAATGATATGTTGTCATAATATAGCTGTAGTTTCCCCCCCCCCTCAACGTCTCGCTGTACACCATAGCTTGTCCTACTGTGAACCTACATGGGGCAAAATGGAGTACATTGAGAGCCTTTTCAAGCATCATTTTTTTGAAAAGGAATAGGTATAGGAAACACGAAGAAAATTACATTGACAGCTAAAGAGTTTAATAAGTATGTGCTGCAATTATAATTTATTTACACTAAAATTAATGCAACTATAACAAAAGAAAAAAAAACATCCCCCACTGTACTCCTCCCCCCCTATTTAGCTAATATTCTATGATTTATAGCGATTGTTTATTCATATATTTATTTATTTTTCTTTTAAACCTGCGATTATAATTTGAAAAAAAAATATTACATATATTCAAGAAATATAATATTTTGAATTCTAAATCATGACGGTTAAAGTCAGGTCCTAGAATGAACTTCTTTTTCAAACTAATTGAAGTAAAATTATCTAAACATAATAAGATCAGTTTACCTTAATGTAATCAGTTTAGTTCCTAAAATCTTATTCTAAAAAAAAGACGTGAAGGCGAGTTTTTGTGTCAAAGAAAGTACACACACACATGCAAAAGATATTCCTTTAAGAAGTGCAAGATGACAAGACCTGTCATTTTCTTCATTATCGCTCGCTTGATTTTAGATTCCCCCTAGGTGCGATTAATCATTAGCGATCTTTAGTTCGTTCTGTTTTAACTGAGACTAGTTGGGAAAAACATTTTGTACTTTGAAGGTGATAAATAGAGAATTTATTTATTTATTTTTGTCGTGTGCGAAGACCAAATTGCCAGCGCTGGCAATTTGGGGTGCGCTGCTTCACTTTTCCAACTGCACCGTTATTTGGTGTGAAGTCCGACTTCTACAGTACACGCATGCCATAGGGACCCGTTTATAGGGTAGGCAACCTTTCACACAACACATTCCACACAAAGAAAGGACAAGGACAGGAGAGAAAAATCACATCCATGCCCAAGCCGGGATTCGAACCCGGGGCCATACCATTCGTGGCAGACTGCTCTGACTACTAGACAAGGTGGCCGGCAGAGAGTTTAATCTCCATTGAAATTCTTCAAATTGACGAATAGTCACTTAACAATTGAACAAAAACATGATTTCTTGTAGCAATTAGGAGGCAATCCTTTGCTTTTTTTGCTCTAAGGGTTTCTTTGCTCTAAGGGCTTAAAGGTTTTTATTTATGAAAGATTATTCATGTAATGTTTATGTATAATACACTCTATCACTCCATATTTAAAAAATCAAGTAATCATATGCACTATTTCTCAAAGGTGTTTTTTTTTTCTGGAACAACACCATAAATCTTACTTTAATAATTCATTGAATTTTGACAGTAAGGCTTTAAGATTTTTTTTATCATGTTTTCCAGGTAGAGATATAAATTTAGGTAAAATTGTTATGAATTTAAAAATGTATTTCGGCGTAGAGAAATAAAAAGACCGTTTACGTTGTGGTTCTTTAGTCAAAAGGAAAAAAAAAACGATTTATTCTGTTTTTTATTAATCTTCGCTCTATTATACAGCATTCCGTATGAAAAGCCCAGTAGTTCAGTAAGTTGTAAAGACGTGCTCAGAAGATCATGAGTTCAAACTCCCATGTTCCCAACAGTTCTGCAGCAGAATTACGCACGATCCAAGTTTCCATCAATTTGCAATTTAAAAACATTAATTAATTATAAACTGCAGTTATGGTCTTGTTAAATTCAGAAAATAAAGTTTTTTTCACATCGGTAAATCGCAGTGTATATTTTTTTTACAAAATATCTCGCCGAAATAGAAAAATCGATTTTAATTTATTTTGATGTATTTTTACTCATAGCTTTGAGGTATAGCATCCCAGCATAGATGTTGTTTTGGATTGACGTATCTTCCTTCAACAGAATTCTGATCCAAATTTCCATGAATCAAAAATCTTAATTAATTACATGGTTCTAAACCGCAGTTGTTGCACTATAGTCAAGAAAGAAAATGTTTATTTTAACATGATCAATTTTAGTATCATCATACATTATTTTTCAAAAGTTTCATTTTATTTTGAAGCGTGGGGGTGCAATAAATTCCTTGACATTGTGTCAAAAACATATTTTTAAATTCGAAGCATTATCACGGGTCAGCTAGTATTCTTTGTTTTACTATGAATCAGTATAGGTTTGGACATAGGAGAGTACCAAAAAATGGTGCCACAAGGTGTGTATACAATTTAATACATGCAAAAGATCTATTGCCTCTGTAGTCTGTAAGTACTGCAGTTCTTTTACTGCCACACTGTATGTACTGTCCATATTGAACTGAGTCAAGTTTTAATTTAAGAACTTTTGGTACTTACGTATAAACTCCACTGCAGATTTGACGGTTTATTTATTAATTTTTTTTTGTTTTAGATAACTGCGTGCTTGTGCAAAATACAACCACCAAAATAAATCCTAAATGTTTTAATCTGTAACTACGGCGAAGTTGATGCGTAAGTACCGATTTTTTTTCATGTTCGGACAACGCCTCCTAAATAATAGAGTAAAATTTCTCCCTTGGTTCATGAAGCACTGCCCTATATCAGAGTTCTGTGAGACAGAGAAATTAACGATTGGTTGATTTTTAAATTTAAATTTAAAAAATTGACTAATCAAAAAATTTAATTCGCACATTGTTTGGATTTATCACCATAACAACAGCATAATCAGATTACCGCAAGGTGAACCGCTTAAAGTGAAACAATTGTCTGCCGTATTGAGGCAAATATAGTAGGGATTTAGTATTTAGGAGGCATTGTTTCGCAAACTGCTAAAGGCGGAATATACAGTAGACGGTACTCCTTGAGTAATTCATTTCCAAATAGTAAATAAATGTCCTTTTTTTCAGAAGTCCCCTTTCACTCCCTGTCTAAAGAACTTATGTGATAGTGATTAATCTGATTTACACAGCTCATTCTCCTTTCTTTCACAAGCGGGGAATGGACGCCAACAAGTTTCACCACATGTAGCACTCTGTATTTTCTTATACGTTGTTTCTTATTCTGACAGGAATTATCTGCTCCAGTGCTTGCGCCTTAAGATCAAATTGGACATTTGCTAGGAGCATTTTCTCCCACCAATGAAAAGGCTACATACATTTTCTTCAATACATCAGGATTAGATATTCCTATAGGTTTTAGCTGGAATTAAAGGTTCTTTTGAGCAAACTTTTTTCTTGCAGTAAGTGTCTTGATATGTTTAATGAACTCCGAATTCAAACTATAAAGAAAGCACTCAACAGAACATTGCGTATAATGCATTGCATATAATTCGATTCTTAGGTCATTGAAATCTGAGGATTTTTCCGATTGTAATCAAATCTTTACTAAACCTAAATCAAATAAGTAAACTCCATCAAAATCTCACTTGTAATTTTCGTGTCATAGTTTTTTTTTATGAATAACTACTATGAAGTGGGGGTGATATTGCTTAGAGAGTTTGGACACGTTTATTAACCCATGACACAACAAGGAAGGGAGTTTTAAGCTTGACGTGCATGTGTATCTGTCTTATCGTACTGCATAAACGGATGGACCGATTTTGATTTTTTTTTTGTTTTGTTTGAAAGGTAAGTGATCAAAAGTGTTATTAGCGATGTCGCGTCTTCGGATGACATGAATTAGCAAACATACTAATTACATTTAAATATGTTTTAAGTGAAAACGTACTGGAAAATTTAAAACAATAGTACCAAATTTCTATGTGTTAACAATTGAAATACTTGTAATTGGTTTTAGTAAAATAATTTTCAATTTTCTCTTTTTATTCTGCTTTTGCTACTAGCAAATTTTCTTGTTTGGATTATCTTTCATGTTCCGTGTTTACCATATCCTCTCGAAAACAATTAAATAAATTCAGATTTAAAATGCTTCATAACCAGAGAAGTTCGTTTTAACATGAGCTCAGCAATCAGAGTCAGGTGTTGTTTAAATTTTATCCTAGTACTTGGTAACATATATAAGACAACACAAGAAAGACTTACAGCACAAAGAGGGGGGGGGGTATAACACCCTATGCACCGGCGGAACCCGCGACCTCTTACTTTCGAAGCGAAGTTTCTACCTCTGAGCCAGAGGACAAATCAAAATCTTTCTTTTTACCCCACTTCAACAAAGGAGGAGGTTATACAATTGAATCGGTGAGAGCAAAAACCACATCAGTCAAAAAAATTCAAAAATTCGTTTTTCATGGAAACAAGCTCTGGAAGGCAAGATGCGTGTTGACAGCAAAAATCGTGTCAATCTGACTAGTAGTTCCAAAGTTACGGGCCCTCCCTTCTGAACGTTGAGCGCAGAAACGACGTGAGTCCAGTGATCGATGTTGTTTATACACCCAACGCTAGAGCGAGCATGACTTTCTAAGGGCGCGCATTCATTCTCAATGATCTGATTTCGGTACTATTAAGAGGACGATACGTAAACATGATTGGATTTACACACCTAATACACTAACGCAGCCAGAATGTTCTTGGGGAGGGGGTGATCAAAACAATATTTTCTCGAGTAAAATACTATTGTATTAGATTTTCAACAATGTTTAAACCAAAGTCTATGGGATGTTGTGCCTATCCCCTCTTTGCAGCGCCCACTGACCTGATGAATATGAAGATTTTTGTGCTCATACCAATACCAGCTCTCACGTCACCAAGCTACTCTCCTTGGACATAAACAAATTTGATGATTGGTGGTGGAAGGACTTATGCAAAAAATTAAAAAAAAGCTTAAACGGAGAATGGCGAGGGGAAACTGTGCAGAAAGAGACAAAATTTAAGTTTACCCCCACTCGATACAAGGAGTTCCCCATAGCTTTAAGGGAAAAGGGGTTATCGCGGCACATAATTCTTTGATTGGAGTTTGCTAAGCTGCTCAAGCTTACTTCCCGAAAAGTCGCTTTTGTCTAAATCCATGCCTATCCTTCAGGGCACGCTCCAACCCACATAAATAAAATGGAAAATATCAAGAAGGTGATTGTATGTATTCCTGAAAGAATTTTTGTGATGAACTATTTACCTGATCAAAGACTTCACATGATGGCAGAACATGATCTATTTTAAGAGATGTACACACCCATTTTTTTGTTCCTCTTTTATTGGTGTAGATTTAGCAATCGCTTCTCAATTTTTGTAATGACCTTCCACTGTTGTTGATAACCCATATTCCTTATACTGTAAAGTTTTAAAGTTCTTTATTTCTTTTGATTTCGTAATTTTTTTAACGATTTATGAGTAAAATTTATCTGTTCTTAGAGCTTAATAACTTTTTGAAGTCATGTGTCACAATAATAAAGCAAGAGCTACTTCATATCTGATGAAATCACAAATAAATACAAACTTTTAATGTATGATAACTTTTTTCCCTAAGTGTTAAAGCCTATTGAGTGCAAAAACAACATCAGTCAAAATTACATTTTAAATTTTCCTGAGCCAGATTTAGACTGAATCTACGGAGTCTTTGCATGATAGCAATATACATGCATGTTATGATGCAGGAAAAAAATAATTTTTCAATTATTTGAAAATTTGGAGGAGCTATGACGTTTTGTGTCTCCTGAAAAATGTGAAATCCTTTACTAATATTGTTTTTGCTCTCACCGATTCAATTTGTCGGATAATTTTCTTTTACTTTAAAAAATGTGCAAATAATCTTTGATACTTGTGTCAATAGCAGATTCAGAATATCCAGAATGGCGCCCTTTCGGAGGGCCTCCACTACATTGGGGCCTCAAAGGGGATCCAAAAAACAACATGAATATTATTTTAGACTGTTCTGTTAGTCTGTATAGGGCCTTCTAAAATATTCAATGAGACGACTCCCAAGTTTGTAAACCCACAACTGGCATGTTTACGTCAGTACCATAATAAAGACTTGTATTCGGTAAACGGTAATTTTTATTAGAAAACGAAGAAAATTTAATTTTACAATCAAAATAAACTATCATAGGGATTTAGTTCATAACCAAAAAGTGTGTCTAAATTTTTTACAGCAATCAAACAAAGTATTACTCAATGGGACTTTAGTTTAACACATTTATAGTTAAAAGTAGTCACTGAAAATGCTTAAACTAATGTAGTTAAATTGAGGAATAAAATATATCTGTTATTTATCTAAAT
Organism: Uloborus plumipes; assembly: GCA_038373865.1. Classification (NCBI taxonomy): domain Eukaryota; kingdom Metazoa; phylum Arthropoda; class Arachnida; order Araneae; family Uloboridae; genus Uloborus; species Uloborus plumipes. Next base: position 17,702 of record JAXGGA010010930.1, read on the forward strand.
GATCGCTTTAACTTTTATTTAAGTCCGAATCCAGTTCATTTAATAAATAATTTTGCAAGTTATTTATTCTGATTCATTATGAAACATATACTAAAATGACAATATTTGTTCTTCTTACATAATTAATTTCATGCACAATTCTAGCAAAGAGGGCACTTATCGAAAACTGTGAGCGATCAATTTTTACCAAGAAGCACATCTCATTTGCACTTTCTGTATCAGAATTTATTCAGTACTTTCGAGGACAGTAAATGTTTATGAAAGGAAAATTAATTATATGTAAAGGTGGTCTACATATCTAACATAATATCTTCATTTCATAGCATTATTTGAAACAATCAGCAATATCCAAGTTCACAAAGTTTGTTGATAGAGATCTTTATCAACCTTTGTCATAAGAATGCATTTGATATTGCATGCACGTTTGAAGCTTGTTTCAGAGACTCAATTAATTTATATTGCTGAATCTCTCTCTCAATTACGTTAAGAGGCTATAATTTGGAGGTGTATTTGATTTTGTTCGATAAAACAAGTTCTTGTATACAAAGACATAAAATATTCTTTATGTAAACACAATTAAATACAAGTATGATGTGCTCTAATGTTGGTTATTGAAATGGAAATATGTTTCAGAGACCATATGATTTAATAATGACAAAGAATGAAAAATAAATAAAAAAAAAGTTTACTAGGCATTATTATTTCAGTCTGATTTTTCAAACATTTAAATTTACTGATATTCATAAGATATTAATATCTTACTTATTAAAGCCGTGCCCTGGGATACCAGAGGGATTATTCCTCCCCTCCTTCCGTAGTTTAGAAGTCCCTGCGTAATTATGTATTTTGTTGTAATTTTCTCATGAGCAGCATTTAGTATACACCCTCACTTCCTGCCCGAAAAATTATGAAATGAAGGGCCTGTTTCTAACGGTTCCCAAGATTAAAAATAATGATGAAATACATAAATAAAAATAAACAGTGAAAACTGTATATGGGCAATTCCACGTGACTCACGTTACCATTTGACGTGATTTTATAAAAGTAAATGTTATATATATTAAAGAAATACCATGCCTGATTTAAATAAAGCTGTTGACAGTCATCTGGGATGCAGCGAGAACCTATGAATGTCAGCAATTTAAATTTTAAGAAAAATAGATGGTATTTAAACCTTAATTTACCATCGTGACTCACGTTACAAAAAAAAGGAACTCAAGTTTTTTGGATAACTAAAAACCTAAGATTTCCGCTCTTTCAGAATAATAAAATTCAAAAACTGCTTTTAATGGAACAAATTATGTTTATGAGTTATGATATATACGAAAAGAAAGTTCATTCTGTTGTCACTAATTAAGTTAATCAGTATTTTGAGCGTGACTCACGTTACATAGTTTCGTGACTCACGTTACATCTCCGTTTTAGTCTTTTACTTTGCATCATATTTTGAAAATTTTGTTGAGAGACTTAACTTAAATTCAATTAAAATTAATGCTTAATGACTAGTTTTCTATCGTAGATCAGTTTTAAATACAGTAAAACCTCTCTGAGCGGTCATTTCAACATAGCGGCCACTCCTCTTAACGACGAATTTTTTGCAGCACGAATTTTTTGTCCCATAGACCTAGTGTTAAAATTCTCCTTAGCAGCTGCCATCTAACTCCTCTGAACGGTCACCGAGTGGATTCATCAATTCAATTTTTCAGAAAAATATGTTTGTCTTTTTTTTATACTACTTCCCGTATTTTTTCTGTGGCTATATTATACTGATTTCAAATTCTCAATTGATACATCTGAAAACTTTTACAGGTTACTAGACATCATTACATTTCATCTGATACCAATCATAACATTTAATGTTGCATAATGGCTGTAAAATTAGTTGACTGCTGTGAGAAGTAGGCTCTTCAAAGTACTTACTTTTCTCATCCACTACTGATGAATAATTAAATTTTAAACATCTCAAATGAGAGCAAGTGAGATGTTGACCGTGCTTTTTAAAATGTCTCATGTTCCAAATTTTATATATATATATATATATATATATATATATATATATATATATATATATATATATATATATATATATATATATATATATATATACACTGGCGGAAAAAAAAATCCCAACACCAAGAAAGACTTGTGTTAGATAAACGAAATTTGGTAGGCGTGTTTATACAACTGAAAGATGACATCGATTGAAATTTCGTGTTCCGCGCATAAGTGTGGCGCAGCTGGCGTCACTCAGAATATGCAAATAAGGCTTGTTTTAAAAGCGTGTTGTGAAGCTCGTGTGTATTATTTTTCCGTGAAATTTGACGAATTGCGTTCATGTTAGCCAGGAATACCTTTAAGAAGACGAAGAAGCCATTATCAACGGCTCATTGAGTTTGAACGAGGTCGTACAATTTGGCTACGAGAAGGTGGATTTTCATTTCGCGATATTGCAGAAAGACTTGGGTGGGAATGTTTCCACCATGTATGATTATTGGAAGCTATGGGCAAGGGATGGTACTACCTCAAGAAGATCGAGTTCCGAGCTGCCACGTGGCACGACTGAGAAGGAAGATCGCCGAATCTTGCGTACGGCTGTGGCGCATCTTACTGCATCTGCTGCTAACATTCGAGCTGCAGTTGGTACCGTCGTGACCCAAAGAATGGTATGAAATTGTTTACTTCAAGGACAGCTCCGAGCCAGGCAGCCTGTAGCCGGTATTCTATTGACTGCAAACCATTGCCTTTTCCGACGGCAGTGGTGCCACGACAGAGCTCACTGGAGGTCGGAGTGGAGATCTGTTGTAATTGTTGATGAAAACAGATTCTGAATTAGTGCCTGTGGTGGCTGTATATTGGTCAGAAGGAGGCCAAGGGACCGCCTGCATCCAAGCGGTTTACGGCTTAGACACACAGGACTCACACCTGGAGTTATGGTCTCTGGAGCAATTTCCTACGACAGCAGGGGCATTCTTGTGGTTATCCCAAACTCACTGACTGAAAATTTGTCGTCAGTCTGTTAATTTAACCAATAGTACAGCCCTTCATGAGTAGCATTCAAGGGGGCGTTTTCCAACCGGATAACGCTCGCCCTCACATCGTTACTGTAACGCAATGTGCTCTACAGAGTGCTGACATGTTACCATGACCGGCAAATTCACCAGGTCTGTCTTCAATTGATAACGTATGGGATATCATGGGATGGCACCTCGAGCATCATCCAAAGTCAGCAATGACGGTCCTAGTATTGACACAGCAAGTGCAACAAGCATGGAACTCCATGCCACAAAGTGACATTCGACACCTGTATGACATAATGCATGCACGCTTGCAGGCTTGCCTTAAAAATTCTGGAGGACACCCTCTATTAAATTAACATAATTTCACATTTGCACAGCATTTTCTTGAGCTTAAATTAGCCAGTGATCTTGTACATTTAATCAATTAAACATGTAAACTAGACAATTGCATTACCCAAATTTCATTACTCTACGGCAATTTTTTCTTGGTGTTGGGATTTTTTTTTCCGCCAGTATATATATATATATATATATATATATATATATATATATATATATATATATATATATATATATATATATATTATATATATATATATATATATATATATATATATATATATATATATATATATATATATATATATATATATATATATATATATATATGTGGGAGCTAGCTGCTAAGCCCCACACTAACTAAGCCACCAACTGTATCAAGCGTGCTACGACGCTGCGTAACTGCAATTGTAACTGCGCAGGGCACCATGCGCGGAATAGGAACAGAAGACAAAGGAACAGTTGGAGAGTGTTGAGACTGCGGTTAAGACATGAAATGAACTGTTGATGCTGCTTGGCTGCGGTCAAGAGCGTACGGTTAATGCAGGTGCTACGGTACCATGAACTAGAACAACTACCTATCCTCAGGACGAGTAGTCGTCATGTAAATAACTGTACAGTGTACATAGTCATCGAAAGTGTTAAATAAATTAATTCATTTTAATGTTCAAGTGATTGCATTCCCCACATATATATATATATATATATATATATATATATATATATATATATATATATTTTTTTTTTTTTTTTTTTTTTTCCCTCGCTCAAGCTAATTTTTTAAATCATTTTCGTTTAGCTTTTCTTGGGATAAATAATTTTTTCAGCATGAGTTCGGTGGACATTGAAATCTTCTTTTCAAATGTATATTACATTTACGGATGAGTATTGAGTAACTCATTTATGACTACAGTTTAACTGCTAGGTGAATTAACGGAATTTCTCCTTGTTTTGGCGAGTCGTCCTTCGTGTATTTACATATGTGTATACTTGTTGAAGCGATATTTAAGAAGTTTGACTTTAGCCAAAATTTCCCTTGAAAGTTTCATATGTTTATTTTTCAGCTAAATTGCTAGAGACAACATTTTTAGCTTTTCGACTTTTCTCGTTAGACATTCTTTCATCTGGAGACAATATTTCTGTTTACATGCAATGTACTTCATTTATTGCTTCAATTTTTCCCGACACCTTTTCTGTCATGCTGCGGTTACTCGTGAAATATTTAAAAAAATTATTTTACTGGAATGAAAAATCTTTCTTAGATACAGAAGAAACATATGTGCAAGCATAAACACACATGCCACACATTGGAAAGCTGAGGGCCTAAACAGGTACCCTTGCACTAATTAAAAGATTATAAAACACTAGACGAATTAAAATAACGCTATTTATATTTAATTTCTTCAGTATTATTAATTATATATAGGTGTGTACAAGTGCTAACCTTCCATTTAGACCCTAAAATATCATTAGGGCACATTAAATACTTTTAAGAAGTTAATATTAGCTTGCATTGGCTGTAATTCACTTTTCGTGTGACTCACGTTACAAAATAAATATCCTTATTTTTTGAATAAAAAAAAGCAAAAATCTCTAAATTGGCCTATAGTTTCTTTTTGGTAATATACATGAGTAGGATAAACAGGAAAAAAATCATTTATAAGAGATAAAATTTGGAAATATTAAAAAAAAAGAGTTTTTGTGACTCACGTTACACGAAATTTAATGGCTACTTCCAAAAATTATTTTAAGAATAAATTTCAAAATGTACTATTAATAGTTGTTTTCTTATCGAATAAATCTGTCAGGAAAAAATGCAATTAAATTGGGGAACGGGCTAAACCAATAAAATATGCTCGTTTAAAATTGTGTCTAGCACAGAGAGAGTTTTACGGGATTGTGAACTCATAGAACAAGTTTTCTTACAAAAAGAAAATGGTTCACCTGAAGTTACCTTATTCTAATTTGTAAACTTCAATCAATATAGAGAACGTACAAAAAAAATTAAGACAATTTTTCAACATTTTTTTTTAACACCGAGTTCCCATGTTGCCTGGAATTGCCCATATGCTTGAATGCCTTCGAAAGTGATTTTAATATTTTTAAAAATTGGAATGGCAACGTTTCGGCAAAATGTTGGTGCCGCTGTTAAAAGAAAAGGTGTGTGTTAAAAATTCACTACTAAACTAATTCGGTATGCAACCAAAAAAAAAAAGCATTCCAAACTAATATATATATATATATATAAGTTGATGTATATACTACTGAATACAATAATTATTACGCACATAACGAATAGATAGTGTAGGTTGAACTTTTTAAATACATTTCTATTATTCAAAATTGTTATCTATCATAAAGACTAGTATTTCTCCAGTTTTAAATGTCTATGCTTCTGTGAAAGAACCAGGAAATTTCTGCAATCAATATCTTATTTAAAGTTTCACAAAATGAGAAACTGCTAATGAAGGTGAAATGTTTTATGAATTTCTGGAAGCAGTGCGTAACTTTCAGAAGTTCATTTAAATTCCTAAGCTGTGCATCGGAAAGTGTGTGTCGATTCATTCATTTTAAACTTCCGTATCTTCTGGAATGTTCCCGAAATTCCACTGTCGCGGAATTAGTATATCCTTTTACTTTAAATAAATCTCAAATATACAAACTTTTTAATTAAACTATTTTTTGCATCGGCATTTTGGTCTAGATGAGCAAACTAGAATAAATAAATCTGTTGCGAATTTTCCAATAAGAAATGAAATGAATAGAATCATTTTACATTTTTAATTACATGGAAAATTACTGAACTTTTGAAGTGTTCTTTGCTTTATACAGTCAATTCACTGAATGTGTCAATTAAGTGCAGATCAAAAATTTTAGTCTCTTGCGAAAAAAAATTAAGTCTTTGATTGTGAAGCTCCTTATTAAGTGTAAAACAGGTAATTAATGAAAGTACAATGAGAACACTTGTAATGCAGTTCTGTATCTGTATTTAAAAAATGCAACCTTTGCTTGTAATGTCTTAATGACGAAAGTCCTTTCAATAAAATTCCTGCCCCCGTACGAGGGGACCATAGGTAACTTCATACTGTACATAATTTATGCAAAAACATGCATTCAAGATGTTATAAAAATAAATTTTAATAGTCAGAAATATCGCAAGAGTTTATAGATGGAATTACGATTACTAACAGGACCCTCTTTGTATACATTGATGTACAGTTTGTGACAATGGGGGGTCTACGTCATGCAAGTTGTGGAATCTGTTCTGCTCTTGTTTCAGATTGCAACCAACTCGATATTACAGCAATAGTATACCTGACTGCATGCGGCAGTGCCAGCTTTTAACAACCTGACCGGGTTTAACATCCTTATTTGGCTGGCACACTGCAAAAAATAAACTGTTGTTTTTACAGTATATTACTGGCAGCAGAGATTCCAGTTTAAAACTGAAATGCACAATAATAAACTAAAATTAGCAATTTTACAGTTTATAACTGTAAAGCAGCAAATTTTACAGTTGATTACCACAATTTTACAGTTTTCTACCATAAAATTAACCGTATTATGCTGTAAAAACAACAGTAGAATACTGAGAGCAGAGGTTCTAGTTTAAAACTGCAAAATGCATAGTAATAAACTATAAAATTATACAATTTAGCAGTTTACTGTAAAATTAGCAAATTTTACAGTTTGTTACTATAACATTCCCTAGCAGCATCATCTCATCGGCCGATGATCGGCCATTCATCGAAACCCGATGAAATTCTTATCGGCCGATGATCCAATCTGTCTCATCGACCGAGTAGAATCCGAGCAGCAAAATCCGATGAGAATACGATGAGATTTGGAGCAATTTACGAGCAGAACAGTCCCGTGCCGAGGAATTTCATCGGGAAACTTGATCGGAAGGATACCGTTTTCCGATGGAATATAGCTCATCTTATTTTCATCGGGAAAGTTGATCGGAAGAATATCGCTTTCCGATAAAAAGTAGCTCATCGAAAACCTTGCTCGGATACTGATCGGAACGATGTCATCGTGCGTTACAGGATCAGTTTACGAGGAGTTTGTTGATCGGCTGAGCAAAATCCGATGAGTTGATGCTACTTGGGTTAGCTGTATTATACTGTAAAAACATCTATTTTTACAGTGCAGTCTGTACCTGTTTGGATCCCTATAAACACGTATGGGATCTCTGTAGACGTGCCAATAAACAAGATTTACTATCACAAAGATTGGTGATTTGCGCGCTGCCGTGAATGTGGCTTGATGTGTTTCTTGATATAGCTTAAGAGATCACCACCGAACTCAATGAAAGCAAACTTCGTTGGATTTAGGCCTTTACAACTTCCAGAAGAAGGTGACATAAATACTTATAAAATTCGTTATTTTAAAATCGTTTTGGACTGTTTTTTTTAATTATAATTTTCATGTTGTTAAAATTCAGTAGCGCAATGGCCCTTTGTGGCTAAAATCTGCTGTGTCCATCTCAGTTTTTATAACGAGAGTTCTGTAGTGCAAGGCTGATGTTTTAGTTGCTCATCTAAACGCGGAACCCCTACGGTTTAGTTTCCAAGAAATTTTAGTATTCATTATTGAAATACTGCAGGGTTGAAAGCTTCTGCTGACAGTGTCCAACCAATATCGAATGTAGGTTTACTGCCTGGAAGCTGAAAAGCTTCCATTAAACTAACGGGCAGTACATTGATTTTCTAACTCACGAAACATTTATAAACAAGATACAACAATTTAGAATCTCTGAGGTGCATTAGATAACTCACAGCAATGTATATTTATTTTTTATTTGAACTAGATTCTTAGAGCAAAGTTCATTGTTTGAAACTCAACAATAAAGAGAAAGATAATTCCACTGTAGATGCAAACAATACATTTATGCAGCATAAAACTACGGTTCGATTGGATAAAAGGGGTAAAAAACCGTAACCATTAAATATATTTTTTTGCTTAATTTACCAAAAATTCAGCTCAAAAATGTACATCATTAGCAAAATCTACATCTGTATAGCACATTTCTGCAGGCCTTGCTATTTTTTCGTGTTGACCGTTATGCAAAAACACACAAATTGTTTCCTTATTTTAGCTAAAATAGATGTATAAATACTTAACATTTCACGTTATCGATAAGAACCTTTCTCCCCTTACAAGTTTAAAAACTGCCTGGTACTCTCAAATAGTTATTTTAATTTCAATACAACTTGATATTTCCTTAGTTAATGCTGTGCCTAATGTATTCAGCATGAGAGTAAACCTTATATTTCAATTTTGTCAATTAACCTAATCGAAAAGTTATTACCCTATGACATAACCTTCTTCTTCAAGAATTTTATCAAATACCTCATTAATCTTCGGGTTTAATAGAAATGTCAAATCTGTCTGCTAAGCTAAAGAAAAGCTTTATAACAAAAAGACTTTATAATACAAGCTTCCAAAAATAAGATCAGAAAGTCTCCTTAAAATATGACATCATTAAGACGTGTTTTGTAGACAAAAAGTAGGAGATTGTAGAGGAACTTAAAATAGTTAAGGTAATGCACATTTTAAACATGAATAATTTGGAGTATGTTTTAATAAGTACAATACCTAAAGAGTTAACAATATATTTGTAATAAAACTTGTGGTAAACTTTATTTTTCATTTTTGGGAGTAAATCTGTGCCATAAAACAATTAAATTACTTCTAAGAGGCGTTATAACTACAGGTTTTATTTCGATAAGCATTTTCGTTTATATTATCACTGAAGCTTGTTTTTAACCGACTTCAACAAAGGAGGAGGTTATCAATTCAAAGCGTGTACTTTTTTTTTTATTTTGTTTGTTCGCACATAACATCTGATCTACTGAACCAATTTGGACGATTTTTTTAATCGATAAAAGATGGTGTAACTTAGGTACCTTGTACTCATATGACGATATTTGTTCAATAGAAAAAAATTTATTATGGAAAACAGTAAATTTCATGTCATTTCCCCATTAAATGATTAAATTTTCAATCCATTGTTGCAAAAATGTGTTGCCTCGCAACAGCAATATTAATAGTAATCATTATGAAAATTTTGAACCAAGGCTTCTCTGGAGTAAGTATGAAATATTAATAAGTAGTCAAATTTAAAGCGATTTGTCCAAAATTATTAAATATGAAATCTATTGTTACAAAACGTGGTTGATATGAAACTGTAATAATAATGATAATGAGAATTTTAAATGAAGGCTTAACTAAATTAAACATGAGACTCATTAGCGGGCAACGTACGTAGTACGTGTTAAAATCTTATGAACAACGAGAAACTAGAATTGCTTTGAAATATAAGGCAGGAATTCAAGTGAAACCCGGACGATCGCAACTCACCAATGCAATCGCAAATTCCCAAATTTGGATACGTTACAATCGCTACGAGATGCGATTCTAATGTAATTCGACTTCCAGTAGCGATTGCAATTTGCGATCGCCTCGAAGCGATTGCAATGGTGTTTCACTTGGATTCGGCCCTAAATTAGTTAAAAAGCCGTTGATATTTAAATGGCTTAAGCTAGTACACAAATAAATACCAGAGCATAACAAAGATTATTTTTTAGTGTCAATCGTTTAAAATTTTAGACGCGTTGATAGTTTCTTCCTTTTTTTTCACAGTTTATTTTATGGAGCATTTACTTAAGAAAATTAGGTGAAGTTTCGTAATGGGAAACATTACCTTATTTCATCAGTACACTTACACTAAAAAGAATAAAATACAATAATTTTGGAAAAAGATAGAACCGACTTCAGTTGGAAATTGCTCTAAAAAGTAAAAAATATTTTTTTTTCTTTGAACACCATCTTAAACTACTTTTAAACATAAGTTTTGAAGTCGGCGCGAAAACAATAAGTCAAATGATATTTAACCATATTTTTCCAACATTTTTCAGAGAAACCATTGAAAATTAAAAGCAGAATATTTGTACCATTACACGAATGTGTGGTAATGAATGAAATGTATGCGAATGCTCTTAAAGAACCTGGATCCATTAAAATTTATATAGTTAAATTGTAGTTGCGTATGATTCTATACATTGTTTTTGCGCCGACTTCAAAACTTATGTTTAAAAGCAGTTTCGATGGTGTTCAAAGAAAAAAAAAATATTTTTTACTTTTTAGAGCAATTTCCAACTGAAGTCGGTTCTATTTTTTTCCAAAATTATTTTATTATTGAGAATGTCTACGCAAAAAGTGTTAAAGCAAATTTACTGATGTCAAGAGCTTTGAGAAAATTGTTCATCAAACGGATAAATATTATTTTATTGTTGCAAAATATATTTAAAAAAAACTATCAAGGTATAAATTTTGACTTTCACCGAACGTGAATATACGTGTTCTTTTTTTTCTTTTCCTTTTTTTCTGAGAAATATGAAGGTTAAACAGTTGTAATAAAAATTTTCACATGTTTCTCCGAAGACTTAATACAGTGAACACTTATACGCCGCCTCATTTATGCGCCTTTTTCACTTATACGACGATTTTAAATAGTCCCAGCACATTCCATAGAAAATAATGATAGTATTATTCGTTTATGCGTCGCTCTAAGGATAAATACTTCACTTATGCGCCGAATTTTCCCTAAAATGAAAATTTTATTTTATTTTCTTTAAAAAATAAGCATTATTCTTCACTTTCCTCTTTAATCTTTCGCCTTTATTGCTCAGGGAAGGCATTTTTTCCGCATGAACTGGAGTTCGGAGAGGGACAATTATCTATCATGCATCGTTTTAAAGGGAACAGTTTGTAATTAGGTATGCTACAACTTTTGTTTGCTCTTAATCATTGTAGTTACGTTACAGTAATTGCCAAACTGTAGTAATATGTCCTTGCTCTATAGAAACATTCTTATTCACACTCTCATTAAAACCTATGCTGAGTTTTAGTCCTTTAAATAGGCGTGTTCTTTTATACGTCTCTCTCACTTATGCGCCTTTTTCTGTTGGGGCCTAGGGCAGGCGCATAAGTGAGAGTTCATTATATTGACGAAGCGTGGTTGGTAGTTTCACGAAATGCAAAGGCTTTTATTTTCATACAACAAAAATGGACTAAAGACAGTTAATTTTTAATATAAATCATTTTTGTAATTTTATTTTCGTTTATTTTTTCAGTCTGAAGTTGAAAAAAAAGCTTTTCCTCCAACAACAACAAAAAAATAATAAGTAATGTTCAGTGACCTTAAGTTACATTTAGTAACAACTACGGATTTTCATCGATCAAAGCAATAGTTACAAAAACCCTTAAATCGCACTTTAAGAGAATTCAAATGGAATTCTTTTCGTGGTTTTTTTTTTTTTTTTTTGTATTTTTTAAATAAGTGAAAGTGAAAAATGTCAGAAAAATTCTTCATCTTTCCGTTAGAGAACTTATATAACATGAAAATTTTGGAAAAATGGGAATAAATGAATTTTCGTTTCAGTAAAAAAATAAACTGGTAGGAAATAAGCAATTATGAAAATATATTTCTCTGCTTTATTTTTGTTTTTCTTGCTTTATTTTTAATGCATGAAAACGAAAAAGTTGTCGTTAAATAACACCAATAATTGATTTTGCTAAAGCCGGATTTGGGATTTATTTTTTTCATCTGGGAGACAATCTGAATTTTCGCACTTTTTCAAAATAATTCTTAAAACACATATGCTTTTAATTAAGCAAAATATATTTTTAATCAACTATCCAAAAACTAAAATTTAGTTTTCTCGATAAATAAATTAGCTAAAGTATGAGTATAAAGAAAAAAACCCATTTTTTACACTGGTATGTCTAAATCCTTCAAAGTAAAACTTTCCTGGATTTGTTCAATTGTGTAGAAAATCCAATTCCAGAAACAGCTTTCAACTATTGATAGCATTCTCTTAGAATAAGATGGCAAAAGATGCTTAGCCACCTGCTAAAGAAAAGATTTTGCTAGTTGAAATCTGTCTTACTTTTCACCAAGGATTTCTTTACTACGAATTAAGGATTTTATAGAAAAGATTAAAAACAAAACCTACAATACTGCCACAAGAATAAAAACAATGCTTTTGAGCTTTGAGAAGAAAATATAATTCTTATTAAATACATTTCAATTTGTAAACTAACTTTATAGCATTACAAGTACGTATTTCGCTGTTGTGCATTAACTTTTTTGCTCCATGAAAATATTGGATTTTAAATTAATTCTTCAATTTCTCTTCAACGATTTATTTTCAAATTTGGCAAATAAGCTTGTAATATAGTTTTTTTTTTTTGATACAGTAAAAATTTTAAAGCATTTCGGATAGTATATTTTTATCTTGTGCTTATAAACTTTTGCGCCTTGCCACATAAGTAAATAATCTGGAGTTCTCTCTGGAACATTACATTTTGTTCCAGTAATAAAAATATTAGCTTGTGCTATAAGTAAGTAAATGTACCTGACGATTATGCAACGGAGCGAAAGTATGTGTTAAAAACACATTCCATAGGTGCGGATAAGACTTTCGTGCATATGCATTTGCTTCTTAATAAAGGAATTTTAATCGTCTTCTTTTAATTTTTCATATTTCAGTATAAGTAAATATAATTTATCTTAATACAAAGTATCCATTTTTCTGTAACAAATATCTGTATTTCGAAAACAATAACTTATACTCTTCGCGGTTGTGACGTAGAAAGCCATAAGCGTAATATGTAAAAAATAGTAATTTTTCATTTTAAATGAATAAATAAATAAATTATATAGAAACTAGCCGGGTACCCGGCCCTGCCCGGGTTTTTGCCGGGTATGGTGTTTTAGTGACACTCGTTCATGAATTTTTCAACATTAAAGTGCATATCTGTATACACAATGGCTACTTCTGTAAGCAATGGCAATTTTTTCTGTCTGGACAAACTAAAAAACTGTATTACACACCTTCAATACAAATGCAAGCTACAAATAATGTTTAGGTAAATCGGAAATGTTATAAGCTTGGTACAGGGTGCGGCGGAGAAACTTGCAGACTTGAAAAGTCAACTAAGGGAAAAGTACATCATGTATCAGTTTACTACTTTTTATAAGATATGGTACCCATTCTGAATTTTTATATTAGTTAGATTTAAAAACTACATCGGGAAGAATGACGGCCCCTGTTAATGATGCACTCATGTACCCTAGATTTGTTGCACTCTTTCGAGCATATCGACTGATGGGATGTTGGTGATAGCAAGCCGGATGTTGTTCTCCAGGCGTTGCAGGGTCCGGGGCTTGTCGTTGTAAACGATCGATTTGAGATACCCCCATAAAAAATAGTCACAGAGTGTCAAATCGGAAGAGCGGGCCGGCCACGGTACGTCACCTTTCAAGGAGACGTTATCACTCAACTGGTGAACCACAGCAAGTTTGTAGGGATGAAACTGGAGTTCGTTGTGAAGAATTCGTCTCAGTGTCCAATCAAAAATCCCCAAAGCAGCAGCGTGTTTACGCGCCGAACGCCTGGGAGAGCGCAAAAACGACTCCCTCACTTTTTCGACGTTTTCTAGGGTTCTGGAAATCCGTTGACCTCCTGGGCCTCTGTTTGCCACACTCTCACTTTCCCTGAATGTTTTCACCCACAAAACAGTCGATTCCCAGCCAGGAATGGGAACAACGGGCTGAATTTTGAACCGAGTTCGGAAGGCACGTTGAGTGGCGACCACCGAAAGATTATTTGAAAAGTAAGATTCGGCGGCGAACGCTCGTTGCTCCTTTGTCCAACGCATGGCGACAACTAAACTATGAGATAACAAAACTTCAGGACCCTCTCTTTAAAATGAGACTCTTCCCACTCCTTTCTGACCACTCCTTGCTAATTAGCATCCAATTAAAATCAGCAAGTTTCTCTGTCGCACCCTGTAAAATCAATCGCACTGGAGTCAAGTATTTCCAAACATTACACGTAAAATAAGTCCCATCATTAGTTTATATCCTTGTGACTACATTGGTGAAAACATCTTATGTACCTAACTTAGAAATTTTTTGACTATAAACATTTTCTGTTCTCTAACTGTTGCCAAAATCAATTATCTTTTTATTTACCTCGTTAGCGATTATTGGCACAGATGAATCTAAAAATCCTAAGAAAGCAATAAATTTCATACTTACTCCAGCGAAGCCTAGGTTCAAAATTTTCACCATGATTACTATTAATATTGTTGTTGGATGGCAACCAAATTTTTGCAACAATGCACTGAAAATTTAATTATTTAATGGGGAAATTAAATGAAATTTACTATTTTCCATAATAACTTTTTTAAACTAAGCTTTTTAGAAATAAATTATAGCTTATCCTGCTCTCTGTTACTGTAGCTATCTAACGGTGCAAAAATGGGTTAAATCGGTCTAGTAGTTTGGAAGATTACCCTGGACATACGGTTTCAGAAGTAGTCTTTTATGTATATAGATGTGAGACTTCATATTTGGAAAAAAATACTCACTTACATTTAAATATACAGAAATGCTTTAAAAAAATGTTAAGAAAGGCTTTTCAGTACATGCGTTCCGCAATCTGAACTTATGGTGGAACATGCATAAAATGCCTCTTTTATGACACTGCACTAAACCTAACTATTTATGTACAAAGTACACATGTAGAGACTGCACTTTTAGCTAAAGAAATGTAACATTCCTATTAACTGGAATATTACATTTCTTTAGCTTTAGCTGATCCCATTTGCTGGAATCTGAAAATTCACTAACAAAAACGAATTTAATTGAATAAAAGTAAAAAAAAAACTCTAATTCAAAGGTGCATAAGAGCAAAAAAATGGAATAATAATCACTTACACATTCTGGTTTTTATGAATTTTATACAAGAGTTTTTTTTTTTTTTTACAGAAATCACCAACGAGGTAAATAATTAATGACATATAATCATGTCCACAATATTACTTTTCTTTTGAGTGATTCCATACCAACTCACCGAATGGGGTCGCACGACCGACTCGGATTTTCTTTTAATTTGGCACACATGTTGATCATATAGAGGCATGGAAAAGTCCAAATTGTTAGGTTCTTGCTCCACTTATTTTCTGAGATACATGCCCTCAAAGTTTGTCCTCCAGGTCAAAATACCAAAAAAGTGATGTTATTTAATCATTTTTTATAAAAAATCGTACGCATGCAAAATAAAAGTGTTAGATATCTATGGAAAGTAGTTACTCTAGGCATTCAGAAAAAAAATATTAGAATGTTCATAATGAAAATTGCTAAGGTACAGGGCTCTTTGAAGTTGTAATCACAAAAACTCGATTTTGCCGATTTTGCTAAAATTGAGGAATTTAATTCCAAAAAAAGGAAGACATAACCAAAGGTTTACTCACTTTCTGGTAGTGTACAGATGTTTACTATAAATGGTTACACAATGCATAACTTGGATTTCTCACTCCTTCTTGGAAATATTTAAGCTTAAAGATAAGCCATAAGGCAAAAACATGCGTTTTTGGCCATCTTGGCAGCCATTTTTCTCATAAAGGGGAGCAGTAGAAACTTTAATTTTTTTTTAAACAAGCCACTGATATGTTAGCTATTCACAGGAAAAGAGTTTACTTTAGGTTATTTCTTCCATTAAGAGATATCCTGCTGACAGTTTTTCGCGACGACCATATGCTTTTGTTCCCCCTCTCATGGACTTAAAATTAATTAAACCAAAAAATAATGATATATTTATTAATAGCTGTATTATCTACCCAATATGTCATGAAATTTAATTTATTAAATCATTGAACAATAAATTAGGTAATTGATGAAAACAAGAAATAGTATTTCTCTGATGCCTGAGCATTATGCATTCATAATTATAAAGCACTAAATAATTTCTTGAGAAATTAATTAACATAAAGGAGCTCTAAATATTTACATTATAAGCAATTACCAATCTTGAGATTGGGATATTCCTGTTTTTAATTGCAGAATTTCTTGAATATCAGGAAAAGAAATGAGATCTTTTCGTTTGATGAAGGATATTTTATGACAAATTTCATTTGATGTGCTACTAACTGAGCATGGTGATAAAGAGCTATTAATTTCAGCATCGAATTCCATTTTACCTTATTAACAGTTAAATATTTACAAAATAATTAAATAAATAATTGAATGTAAAGCTATGCTTGAAGAATTAAAATTACAGCGCGTCTCGAAATGATAGGTCCACCCTTATTTTTCAAAATTTCGACTCTTAATTAAGAATAAGAATCACTTTTTTTGATAGTGATTATATATCTGTGTTTGTTTTAACTATGTTTGATGAAATTTCTTAAAAATAAATCATTTCTTCTTATTTGATACAAATTTTCATTTTCAGACCGTTTCAAAAAGATAGGTCCGCCTTCAGAAATTTTGCACCAACCACGTTTATTTCCAAAAATTTGCATAAGTATCGTTGCTTAGTCTTACTACGGGATTATGCTTGCTGCTGTGGAGGTATTTAAACAGATTTGAACAGCACTTTGTAGTCAAACAAAACGGGTTGTCGTTACAGTCTTTCGCTGGTTGAGTAGGGGAAAATTGATGCATTTAAACAGTCTGGAAAATCGAATAGAGAAATAGGTAAGCTTTTAAACAGATCGCAAAGTGTTGCAAACAATTTTTTGCTATTTAGAAATGCTTATAGCAGTAAAAAATCATCTGGCCGCCCATCAAAAGTGACACCCCGACAACGAAGCACTATCGTAAGGGACCTAAAATCTGGAAATAATGAGCATATCCACTTTGGCCAAACAACTAAACCCTTCAATATCAAAATCTACTGTCCACAGAGCGGTAAAGAAGTTCGGCAATTTAGTTTACGGGAAAAGGAAAGCGGCTCAGAAATTGACTAAAACGCACAAAGAAAAGGAGATTGAAATTCGCGCAGGAAGTGATCTCCTGGAAACAAGATAGGCATCGTGTGATATTCAGTGATAAAAAGGAATTCAACCTGGATGGTCCAGATGGTTAGCATTATTACTGGCACGATCTGCGTGACGATAGACAGATATTCTCGAAGAGGCAAGCTGATGGTGGTTCCGTTATGGTATGTGCCCGATTCAGAGGGACAGGAAAAACTGATATAGCATTTGTAGACAATCGTTTGAATGCTGCTGGCTATAACAAGCTGTTTGAACAATATTTTTTTCCACGATCAGAACCCTATGGGGGCTCATTCTTCATGTTCCAACCGGACAATACTCCTCTGCACTCTGCAAAGTCCACTTTTGAATGGTTTTTTTATAATGTTGCACATATTATCGATTAGCCACCTTGCAGCCCCGACCTGAATCCAGTAGAAAACATGTGGGGTATAGTCGCAAGAGCGGTGTATGCAGGCGGAAGGCAGTACAACAGTACTGCAGACTTAAAAAGGACTATTTCCTCCGAATGGTCAAAAATCGGGACAAATTGTTTGCAAAAACTTGTAGAAACCATGCCAAATAGTATTTATGAGCTTATTCAGGAAAAAAATCAGAAAAAGTTCTTATTAATTCAACATTTATTTGATGCTTGGTTCAGTGGACCTATCTTTTTGAAACAGCTGTTTCATCTAATTTTAGGATTCCCTCATTATTTCTTTTATTTGAAAATTATTTATGAGCTATTTTACATTGAATGAAGAAATGTAATTCATAAAATAGTACTTTGTACACAATACAACCTTTTTTTACCAGCATAACTTTCGTTTTTACTGGTGGACCTATCATTTCGAAACGCACTGTAGTGCAACTAATTTATTCCCATACTGATCTTTACAAAACTGACATGTGTTGAGCACTGATAAGAACTGACAAGAATAAGTTTACTCACTAAAATACTAGTTCACAGATACTATAAAGCATACATTCTATTTTCTACAAAATAATACTGCAACAAAGAACAAGGGTATAAAGAGGTAAGTACTAAAGAATTTCTTGAAAAATCAATTAAAATAAAGGAGCTTCGAATATTTATCTCATAAGCAATACCCAATCTTGTGATTGGGATGTTCCTGATTGATGGCTATAAACAGGAGGATACCCTACTATAAGTATATACTATAAGTGCATACTGCAAAAGGAGTTTTTACCCTAAGTATTTTATAAAGTGTTTAAGGTTCAGGGCCCCTAATAGGGAAAATTTACAGGGTCAGTGAATCTTCTCACGATGGGATAAGTGGGTTCTCTCGTAGCAGTGACTATTTTAACATAAGAAGCAACTTCGATGAAGAAATTTCTACGATGAAATACGACCCAGGTAGCACAAATAACCTTTAAACGTTTTATAAACGTTTTTAAGCGGTTGTTACAACGTTAATAACCATTTTACAACCTTTAAAAAACGAAGTGTGCTACTTGGGATGATAAATATAAAGACTTAGCAGGAATCGCTTGTTCAGCAGCAAAAACTGCAAACGCTGCAGATTATGTATTTGAAACTTGTGTCAAATAAAATCATAAAATATTATGTAGCTCTAATTTTTGAAGTGATGATGTAAGGGAAAAAAAATCTGCAACGATTGCAAGAGAAAGTAGAAACAGCTCAACTGTTTATTGGCGTGATGCAGGTGATGATGGAATTGTTACTGATGATAAAATCATAATTATTCTCTCTCAGCCAACTTCAAAGACTCTTCCATTCAACGCTGCCATTTAATTTTTCAACTTACAATATTTGCTAGTTCAGCCAAAGCTGAGCTTAATCTTGCCCTATTAGAATTATTCAACCCTAATTCATATGTAAAAGCAAAATATATGCCTAAATGCTTTTAATAAATTTCACAGATGCAATTATTTTGTATTTCGTTTCAGAATTTTCTGTCATATGTATTTAAATGAAAGTAGATATGTCGTTAATAAATGCCATTAATAAAATAATATTTCAATCTAAAATATTGTATACTTTATCAAATGAGACCTACAAACCGCCTTTTTTCAGATATGTTTGCTTTAAATTTAAATACAAAGTGGGTGACCCATTTAGACGTTCTATAGGGTAAACGGGTCACCTTCGTGATTTTATAAACAATATAATAATTAAAAATATTTAAAGCATTGTTTTAGGAAATAATGCTGAACATGTGTTTATTAATAACGTCCAAGATGAATAAATAATAATTTTATAATTATATTTTTTGCTTCAAAACTTTTTCATAAAGCTTCAAAAATGAACTATACAAAAACATGCCCCATTTATCTCAAACAACCTCAATTTGTTGGAGACGATTTGACAATTTTTCTTTATTACGACACTTTTACAGAAAACAGCACTTGAGAAAATTTCCCTGAAAAATTGAAATTATGTCCTCTGTATTCTCCTTTTTCGTATTCCCTAGATCCAATTAGTCTGCAGGAATTAAATGCTTTGGCGTACGTAACTACTGCTTAAATGCATTTTCAAGAAGCAGCTGGTAATGGATAAGCAAATATGAATTCGAATGATTAATGTTCCTTTTAAGCCAGAAGTTATTTTTACAAGCGGTTAAATTCGTTTTTGGGAAAATAGAGATTCGCCTCTAACTTAATTGTTTGTGTATAACATCCTGAGAATGTAAGGACACTAATGCTTTCCTTATAGCTTCTTTTCAAATTCAAAATAAGTTACATCAATAATGAAACTGAAATGCAAATACTATATTCTTTTTATTTCCCTCTTTTTTCTCATTTTAAAACTTCGGATAATGTATTATGGAAGGTAGCTATTTGGGGTATCAAATGTCGTTTTTTTTTTTGACAGTAAACTGCTTTCTTCTGTCCATTAAGATTGTATCAAAAATGTACGCACCCATATATGGTTATTTATTAAAATTAGATTGCAAATACTTTATTCAACCATACATCATAAGTAATCATTTTACTCATAAAGTAAACATTTCTGTTTTTCAATTGGTAAAGTTAAAAGATACGTTTCTACACGTTAGTTGGATTTTTTTTTTTTTTTTGCAAAATTATGAAATGAAGCGTGACAGATGCATCAAGTGCAGGTGAGGCTGTCACCGAGCAGGGTCTCTTAGAGATATGCAGGACATGTCTGGTGGTTATGTTTATGTACACCGCTCTAGACGACAGTAATGTGGAGCTTGTATTGCATAGATATACACTGTAAAAAATGTGTAAAATTTTCATTGTTCATGAGTGTAACGTTACACAACTTTAGGAGTAAGCTGTTCCGATTTTAAGAAAATATCAATTATTGGAGGAAAGTTTCACGTAGCATGTGTAACATTTCACTAAGCGTTAAAATGACTGGGGTATTATTCAAAGTACATGCGTCAAGATGAACTTCACGCAAAGCGCTTAAAGTAAAAGGTTCGATCCTACCATGTGTAATTAAAATGACTTACAAATTACTGTAAAGTTAATTGGTAGTGGGAAAGCACGAACCTGATAACTCTTAAATAGTAAACGAATTACTGAATCTTCCAGCCTGATAAATGTTAGTTTTTTTTTCTTTAGACAGCGAAATCTCGTGCAACATTGCACAGAAATTGGTAAAACGTTACGCTATAGTTACATCATCATAGTGTAACATTCTACAAGTGATGTGTTACTTTATACCGGAATATTCGGTTAAGGAGTTAGAGTACCTTTCTAACAATTTTCTTAAATTTACGTGAATAATGTAATTTTTTGAAACCTTTGTTTCTGCACTTATTTAACAATCACTAATTTATTTTCAAACATTAAAAATTTTGCTCACTTTTTTTGAAAATTTGAAAAATTTCAGAAAATTTCAAGTTTTTAAAAACCCTAAGCCTTTTTTGTTTCTGCAATAATGTTAAAATTTCTTTTTGCTAAACGATCACAAGAAGTACCTCTAAAAATCTGTGCATTTATTTTCTTATATATTGATTTGAAAATATTTCGTGACCTTTTGTGTAAAAAATTCTTGGAAAATTTTGTTTTTTGAGGTTTAACAAGCTCTAAAAATTTTAGTAATTCATGAAATGCTTATTCAATGCACAATTTTGCTAAATATATTATCCTGAGTGCAAAAAATATTGCTTTGAAGTTGTATCTTTAATAGAAAAATTCCTTATCATTTCCAGTAACATAGAAACACTAAAAACTGATCATGGAGAAAAGCACTTTAAAGTTTTGTTTTTCTATTAGAACACATAGCATGCATGCCCTAAAGTCACTCATAACTTTTTAAATAATTTAGCTGGAGCAATGTTTTTTTTCCTAGTGTTTTAAATAAATTTTACTTTTGAAATAAGCAACAAATTTTTTGGTCTTTTGGTCATTTTTGAGGTACTGTGACCCCAGTTTCTCCATAACAGTGTAGGCAGCACTACTGCCACCATATTTATGGAGTAAGATTACACAAATTTCTCTACCGTGTAATAAGTAGAGTTAGAGAAATATTCAGGTACGAGGTCTTAGGAGGAAAATGACTCACATTTTCTACAGTCTTAAGTGCGCTCTACCGAACCTTTTGCATGCCGTATCTAGAAACGCATTATACAAGGAATGCTTTTGTATTCATCCCCTTTGAAATTCAACTAGTTATTTTTCGATCTCCGTTAGTCTGTGGGCTTAGCACCGATATCGTTCAAATTTGTTTACCAATCTTTGGGACTACGGGAACTTTTATGAAATCAATTAATATTAATGTACTCAATCTAAAAATCCAATGTTCTCAAGCTGGAACTGTCTCATCAAGTTTTAATTAGTAACTGAAATAGCAACTATATTCCTTTACCTGTTGGCTCTATCCATAACGATATCTAGTGGATCCTTGCTCCATCACAACAAAAGTTTTCCATAGGTGGCGCTATTGCATAAATTATGCGTAATCAAAAATTTTAATAAACAATTTTTCTATCTTAATTTTTCAATTTCATACGATTTTATGCTGCAAAATGTATTAATATTGTAACGAGTCCGTAGCACCTTCAACTTTCTTAAATGATCATTCCAATCTTGAGGAAATAACTATAAATTTATTTACAAGTATGTACACTCTTTACAATATGAGCAGGAAACAATTGCCAAACATCCAGCAGTTAGGTAGAAAACAGTACACTGTACTCTCAACAGTAATTCAGCACTCCTCTCAGAAAATCCAATCTGAGAAAAACTAACTGAATTGTGTTCAAGGTCAGCTTTTTATACTCCGAAGGACATTTCTACTACTTTCTAGCAAAATCTGGAGTATTCTTTCATTCATAACTTGAACAATCCATTCACGAAACTTCTAGTATAAAAAGAAAAACCACGCGAAAATGTCTTCACGCTTATTAAAGTTAGGGCAAGTGTAAAAACTACAAAGTGTTACAAGGCCGGTATACAAGTGATAAAAGTGATATCTTCAGATACTTTTGCAACATGTCGCCAGATAAAACCAAAACTAAAGAAAATGAAGATAGGCAGGAAAAACAACAACTATTTACAAGATTTGAAACAATATGTTTTCTATACGTACTTAATTCCTTTTGTGATTTAATCCTCCCCTGAGATAATGAGACTTAGAGCTTAGATCGCTACAAGAAAAAAAAAAAAAAACATTTTAAAAATTATTAAGGGAAAAAGAACGAAACAAATAAAAGATATAAAACCGTAAACATAGTAACAACATGAAAAGTCAATTTCTGTTGATGCTATAATTCATTTCATCTTTATTTTCAAATTTTAATCTCGAGATTAATCACTTAAAATCGCTTGGCTTACTCAAGGCAAGCCTTAAATACCGGGATTCTATGCACAATTATTACAGCTATTCTAATGCTCGGACAACCTTCGAACTGACATCATTTTTATCAGAAAATTTTAAGCTTGGAATGACATTGAAAATGTGTATGAAATATTTCTTCCCCATTTTATCGAATTTGTATAAAAATTGGGCTCAGAATTAAAATAGAAAAGGAACGAAATATAATTTTCAAAAAAACGCTTCGTAGTGCACACACCTATGCTACAAACTAATTTTGTGCCAAATTTTATGAAAAGCGATCGAACGGTTTTGGTACTACGCGGGTCACAGACAGACTGAAGGAAAGAATGTAGGAAAGACAGACCCACCTTCAACTTTATTATTAATAGAGATTTTAAGAAAATCGATCGAACGGTTTTGGTGCTGCGCGGGTCACTGACGGACAGAAGGAAAGAAGGAAAGAAAGACAGACCCACCTTCAGCTTTATTATTAGTAGAAAAGAAATGGATCTCTAAAAAAAAACGGAGTAAGTTTGTCTCCCTTGAAAGTAACAGAGGACACTAAACTCAACACATAAATAAAACCAAAGGTATATCCCAACATAGAGAGCCTCAAGTTAATACTATTCTAAATCTTTCCTTGATGAGAAAGTTACTTCTTAGGAAACTGTTGATACGAGTTTAGACGTTAATACAAATGTAAAAATAAGTAACGGTTGCACGAGTAGCGTGAGCTGACGTAAACGAATTTTATCTTTGTATTTTGTGTCAAACACCAGCTCTATATTTTGTTCAGAATTTTCTTTTGGCATTGCTCTCATAATAATTTTGCCCCGATAAAATGGCTCTGATTTCATTTCTGCCCACCAAATGCTACATTTATTTCATTTCTGCCAACAAATATTATATTTGCTTACAGAGAAAATGTTCTCTTTTGCTTCAAATGTTGTTTACTCTAACCTACAATTTAGTTTAAATGGAGACGTCGAAAGGTACTAAAGAAAGAAATGTATTCTCATTTGAAGAAAATAGCTTTGCTTGCTTTTTAAAACTAATTGTGCCACTGCATTTTTTAAAAGATATTTTGAACACAATCAGCATTGCTTCCTCAGTAAGCTTTAATCATATGTTCGTGTCTCTTGCACTGAGTGGCAGCCGAGGTTCCAATTTAAAACTGCAAAATGCACAGTAATAAACTTTAAAAGTAGAACTTTTACAGTTTCTTTCTGTAAAGTTAGGAATTTTACAGTTTATTGTCGTAAAATTTAGCTGTATAATGTAAAAACAACAGTATTGTACACGGTCAGCAGAGGTTCCAGTTTAAAACTGTAGATTGCACCGTAATAAACTGTAAAATTAGCAATTTTATCATTTAGTATTGTAAAATTAGAAATTTTACACAGATAGATTGATTTTGAACAGATAGATTAATAGGGATAAGCCTTCAAGAATACAATTTGATAAAATTTAACATGTTTAAATATGAGTATTTCCAACAAAGATTACGATTAACAATGAATTATTAATTTAAGGCTCAGCTATTTCATTTTAGCATGAAATTAGTTAAAAACAATTATAATGGAGATATAATTAGCACCCGGGTAAAGCCGGGTAATAAATAAATAAATAAATAAATAAATAAATAAATAAATATATATATATATATATAAATAATACTTTAAAACGCATCGGAAATCAATAAAAATACAAAAACAGTTTCTGATCAAGCACATTTCTCAATCAATATTTAAATGCAAAAGCGGATGAGATTTAATCTCTTGAAATAGCGAGAAAATTCCATTACGCTTTAAAGTTTGAATGATATCAATTAAGCTGAAAGGGCTCCTTTCGGTAATTTCGGTAAGTGAATTCCGCATCGTTTTTTACCCTCAAGTCTTTTAAAAGTGTTTTGCAGACGAAAAGCAGGTTTGCGCAATAAGAAGTCTTACGCAAACGCCTTTAATTAAACGCTGCGTGAACAGCGTTTTAGGTAATTCCTAAGGATAGTTTGGTAATTTACAGTGTGGAATAATTTAAGCATGAAGTGGGAAACCATAAAAGGGAAGTTTGTTGGAAATTTATCTATTTTCTTTAATTAAACATGTTTGGCTCTAACATAAAAAATGTGTATTTTTTTAAAATTGTTTTTTGTAGTCGAAAGATCTTAATTGGATTTAGTGTATTTATTATAAAGTAAGAGTTTTCAAAAACGAGGTAAACTTTTATGCTTAGACGTGTAAACTTCAATGATGATCACCTATAGCTTTTAGAATTAAAGAACACCAAAATAATAATAATAATAATAGTTTTATAGTTAAGAGGTAAACCGATACTTTTAAGGATTATGGAATAATTACATCAAAGGAAAATGAATAAATAGCATCCTAATAAAGTATGAAACTGCTGCTATTAGTTTATTTCTTATTTTTAATTAGGTTGCTTTATGCTTATCTTTTTCTTTTTTTTTTTTTTTGCTTTTTTAAAGCTTTCTAAGCCATTATCCTAATTATCATTAACAGTGTCACAGCGTTTTGGAAAACAAAACATGCTGAGAAAGTAATTAGAATGAAAATTTATTTAAAAAAATAGTTATATAAAGACTCTTTATAAGGCAGTGGTTGCAAAAAACTCTTTTTGTCTTGTTTAATTAATAACAAACTACTTTTAAAAGTTACAAAAGGAAAACCACAAAAGTTGTCAGTCTAGATAATGATTTCCAATATTAACAATATATAGTTTACTGCTTTTTGTAATTGTCAAAAATTAAGATTTATTAATTGATCTAACTAAGTATAATCACTAATGATATTATTTATCATACACTAAAAAATTAGAAATATTTCCAGAAATTAATAGGCAGCTATTGATCTGGCACAAAACAGGAAAGTTAAAAATATATAACATTTCTGAAGTCAAATTAAATTAGATCGCGAAGCTCTGGAACTATGCATAGAAATAATAACAGATTTTCAAGTATTTCTAAAAGTTGAGAGATGTGTGTCTGCAACAATTAAAACTCTCTATTGAAAGTCTATCAAAAACATCTACCTCGTGACATAGACAAAATTAGGACCCGTATATGAAAGTAGCGTGGCGGTCACATAAGGGTCCTCATCACATGGCAGCCGTAAAATGACACTGCTAAGCTATGAGCATTTGGCTGGATGATTGGTTGCCACTGTCACATGTGGGCAAGTTGATCCCAATATTGAAGAGGAATAAAGGTGAAGGGAGTTCACTCCTCAGTTTTTGAAATACAGATCTCAAATCACGGGCCTTATTTTAACCCTTCACTGCATGGTTTGCTTGATCTGGCACAAAAAAAAACCTCATATATTCCTCTGATACTTAAATACAGTTAAACTGAGCTTTGTGCCCCTTCTGGAACATTACTTTAACAGTTTAGTGTGATTTTTAGGCACTAGTTAGTTGCACTAGTCTAGATATTACAGTTCTTGCTTTTGAAAAATAGAGTGTCTGCATTACAGTAAAAAGTGTGCTTAGTCATTATTTCCTCTGTTATAAAAATGTTTAAATATATATGCTGTACTTAGTGGCAAATATTTGTTTGTTCCACTTATGGCACAAAACAAATTGTAGATTATTACACTTATCAGTATAAGCATATAGTATGTGCTTTGCACCATATGTGGAAAAAACAGTTAAAACATCATTTTTGGTGCAAATTTTTAAGATATATTTTTTTCGTCATTTTTCCTGAACTCAGGGCTATTTAAAGGTAACATATGGTTTTTTTTCATGAAAATATAAAAAATCGTGCAGTGAAGGGTTAAAGTGTAGTATTAGAATAAATCAGGTTTCTTTCACATTTTTTACGCAAAACGTGTCTCTCATTCGCCGATGTTGAACCATGTGACTTGGGATCCTTGTTTCAACTTTTTTTAAGCCAATGATTGGACATGCTCCCTCTATTTACTAATATCTGCTCTAAGGATGGTCCTAGTAAGGCCGATATACAGCCGAG
>JAXGGA010010931.1:0-44650 GCA_038373865.1 Uloborus plumipes
TAATTAGGAGGAACGTTTTGGAAATTCATTTGCCATTTGTTTTGTTTTTTTTTCTTTTGTCCATTTACGTATTTAGAAAAAGTACCTAGATTTAATATTTATATTTTTGTTAAAAAGATATAATTGGAATTTACGGCAACTTAATGTCTAACAGTTTGAGAAAATTAATTTATTATTCTTTTTATAATAGTTTAATTGCTTTCTTTTTTACATATATCATATTTTGTTTTAAAAATGGCTTTAATACCTAAAAATGTGTATTTAAAAAAATTTAAAGCATGAAACTGTCTTGAGTGAAATAGGTTTACTTTTGGAAAATCTATATTGACCTGAGGAACGTAGGCTCATTTCGTTCTGGAGGAACTTCTTGTTTGATTAGAAACGACGCAAATATTATTTCATGTAACTCAGATTGTTCTACATTAATATTTTATGTGGCAATTAATATTTATTCCAACATCTTTCTTATTGCTAGGAAATAGAATTTCCCTTTCATGATATAAAGGACTTTTCACTGCAGTAACACGATTATTGCATGGAAAACGAATTTACGGGGTTTCCCATGACACAAAATTGTCGATTTACCGTTGGGGATTTCAAAAGAAGTGAATGGAGATAATCAGGGGCGTGCTTAGAGTTTTAGCGGCCCTGTGCGAAATTTGTTTTAATAGTAAAGAAATAAACATTTTTTTATTTATTTATTTCCCCTCTCTCATAAAACATAATACATTTAAATTATTACACACCGCAACATGCACCAATCCCAACACATAAAAACCGGAAATTATTCTAACACTTTACTATAAAATTGTTATAGAATGTGAATTAAAAATAAAAAGAAAAAAAGAAAAGACACAGACACAATCAAAATTTACCAAAAACAAACATTTATTTAGAAAAAAGAAAAATCTAGAGATTAATAAATAAACAAAATAAAATAAAGTAAGCGATTTAATGAGGAATAATTTTTCTAGCTTTTTGAGCAGCAAATTCATCAATTAAGTGTG
Organism: Uloborus plumipes; assembly: GCA_038373865.1. NCBI lineage: Eukaryota > Metazoa > Arthropoda > Arachnida > Araneae > Uloboridae > Uloborus > Uloborus plumipes. The sequence continues at coordinate 1,008 of JAXGGA010010931.1, forward strand.
AAAAATCTAAAGAAATACAAAAATCATTTTCAATCGATATTAGTGCTAGAGCATTTTTGTCATAATAGATCTTAAATACGTTTTTTAATTTATTTTAGCTTTGAGAATGAAGGTTCTGCCGAGACAACTGTAGCCGAAATAGTTAGAAAATTCGTAAATCAATAACAAAATTTAGTAATACATTTTGGAAACTGTTTTCAAACAAATATTTAAGTGATTGAAATTAAAGTTTCTCTGGATGGAAATTTATAAAAACTTTTAACTCTGTGTATAAATCGGATCCATTCACATCGTCTAATTCTAACGCCAAGTTATTGCAATTAGTTATTAAATCATGCTCTTCCAAAGTTTTTAATGCTGGAGTATTGCAAAGAAATCCAAATTTCTTAATAAAGTCTTTTTTTTTTTGAAAACGTTCCTAGGTGTACATAAAAGATTGACTCGCAAGAAAATTGTTTGTTAACACTATTTCTACGAAGAGTGTTAACAGGAGGAGAAGAAATTTCATTAGTATTCATTTCCAATGATAGAGAGCTAAATCTTTCGCTGCAATTTCAAAATTTTAAGACGGATACAAAGGAATGACGATCCCTTCCTTGAGGGGCCCTACGTCGGCATTTTTACGATATTTAATCTTAAAATATAGAATTTTAAGCAATCTTCGACTATGTTTTCGTTGGGGTGAGTTCTGTATCCGGAAATGTTTCGAAATTAAATTAAAAAAAAGGGAGGGGGGGCAATTGAAGTTCGTCTTTGATGACATTTGGGACAGAAATGTTGTTCTGGACTCTTCCGTCTTCCCCGAAAACACAATTCATAGACGATCTCTGATGATGCCAGGAGGGAAGAAGTTGGGGGACACAAACCCGAAAGTTTTCTCCCTACAATTTTTCGGTATAGATTTAAAAAAAAAAAAAAAAAAAAAAAAAAAAAAAAAAAAAAAAAAAAAAAAAAAAAAACGTAATTTTAGATGACTTCGATAATATTAGGGGAATAGAGGATTCAAGTCAGGGAGGACAGAACTTAGGGACACAACCCGGAGAATTCTCTCCTCACAATTTTTCGGTATTGAAGTTTAGAAGCGAAATACAAAAACTGTAATTTTTGATGACTTCGATGATATTAAGAGAGGCTATGATTCAGGGGTTTAACTCCGGAAATGTTTCGGAATTAAAAGACTGAAATTTTTAAATCTAGTGATCTAAACCACGGTGTGTAAGTAAAGGATAAGTAATATTAAAAAAAATCTCCCCTCCCTTGAGAAATTTTTAGATCCGCTCTTGAGAATTTCAAAGTCAGTGTTTTTCAACTTTTCTAAAAAAATAAGCGTTTTTCTCAATTTTGCTTTGCTTTCCTAACGAAATTAATTTAAACAAGCAATTCGTACCATATACATAAAGAAAGAAGTGAGAAATTTGAAACTCAATTTGCATTTTAACCCCATTGCAATTTCCGATATCTCAACTAATTTGTCATAAATATCCGTCAATTTGAAATCTAATATTTTTGATACTTTCTATTCGGCATTCCCATCTTGTGTAAGATAAAAGCTCAATTGTAACATTTTTAACATACCGCTTTAGAATGTCCCATCGCTGAGTAGAAGTAGAAAATAAGATTTACACTGAAGTGACAAAAGTCATGGGATACCTCTTAATATCGTGTCGGCCCTCCTTTTGCCCGGCGAAGTGCAACAACTCGACGTGGCATGGACTCAACAAGTCGTTGGAAGTCTTCTGCAGGAATATTGAGCCATGCTGTCTCGATAGACGTCCATAATTGTGAAAGCGTTGATGGGGCAGGATTTTGGGCACTAACAGACCTCTCGATGGTGTCCCATAAATGCTCAATGGGATTCATGTCGGGCGATCTAGGTGGCCAAATCATTCGTTGGAATTGTCCAGAATTTTCTTCAAACCAATTGCGAACAGTTGTGGCCCGGTGACATGGCGCATTGTCATCCATAAAAATCCCATCGTTGTTTGGGTACATGAAGTCCATGAATGGCTGCAAGTGATCTCCAAGTAGCTGCACATAAGCATTTCCAGTCAATGTTCGGTCCAGTCGCACTAGAGGACCAAGTCCATGCCATGAAAAAACAGCCCACACCATTACGGAGCCACCACCAGCTTGAACAGTGCCTTGCTGACAGTTTGGGTCCATGGCTTCGTGGGGTCTGCGCCACACTCGAACCCTACCATCGGCTCTTACCAGCTGAAATCGTGACTCATCGGACCAGGCCACGGTTTTCCATTCATCTAGGGACCAACCGATATGCTCACGTGCCCACGAGAGTCGCTGCAAGCGATGTCGTTCTGTCAGTAAAGGCACTCGAGTCGGTCTTCTGCTGGAATAGCCCAAGAAATCCAAATTTCTCCGCACAGTTCTAGCAGACACGTCCATTGTACGTCCCACATTGATTTCTACCGTGATTTGACGCAGTGTTGCTTGTCTGTTAGAATTTACGACTCTTTGCAGACGTCGCCGGTCTCGATCTTTAAGTGCAGGCGGTCGACCACTGCGCTGTCCGAGGTGGGATGTTATGCCTGAAATTTCATACTCTCGGCACACTCTTGACACAGTGGATCTGGGAATGTTGAATTCTCTAACGATTTCCGAAATGGCATGACCCATGCGTCTAGCTCCAACTAACATTCCGCGTTCAAAGTCTGTTAATTCACGTCGTGCGGTCATCATCACGTTAAAACCTCTTCACATGAATATCTTGAACAGAAATGAAAGCTCTGTAAAAGCACTGCGCATTTATACCTGTTCTATGCGATGCTACTGCCATCTGAAAATTTGCATATTGCTATCCCATGACTTTTGTCACTTCAGTGTATATTTGCTGAATTATTCCAAAAGACAAGTTTGCCCCTGGCAGAGAAACAAATTGAAGAATTGGACACACCGCCAAAAGCGGTTTGTATTTTGGATATTTTGAAAGTTCAAAAAAGTAGTTTGAAGAAAAAGTTTTTTTTTTCAAAGTTTTTTTCTCCACGTGCACACAAAAACATTTTTTCTTTTGTAATATTTTAGCGGCCCTAAAATTTCCAAAATATTGTAGCGGCCCTGTGCGGTTGCACAGTTTGCCACCCCCTAAGCACGGCCCTGGAGATAATACGAATACTAATCAGCTCTCAGGACGTACGATGAAGCACATAATTAGCCATTGCATTTATTGTAGATTATCACCTAGTTTAATATAGTCGAACTCGTTTATAACGAGCTCGGATATAACGAGAACTCGGATTTAACGAGGGAAACGAGAATATTTTGTTGGATCAATGTTAAAAGTAGGGACCAGAATTCGTTTTTAACGAGCAAGACCCGGTTTTAACGAACAATTTTTTCTGTCTCGTAGTATTTTTTTCTCATCTTTCTAGTCTTATTCCTGTCTTATCTTTTCTTTTTTTTTTCCCCTGCGGTTCAATACTTTTGTATGAAAAATTCCACCAGCATTCCAGTGTTATTAAATAAAGAACAGTGTTTAATTCAATTAATTGATGTAATTAAAGAAAGTATTAATTAAATTACAAGTAAACTCAATTATTTGACCTCCCTTGCCACCCACCTCTTCTGGCTACACGCTGGCCGTAAGGATCCGTTTAATACGAGCACTCGGATTTAACGAGCAACCTGTTACGGTCCCTTCGTGCTCGTTATAAGCGAGTTCGACTGTATCTCAGTTTTATGCTTCATTGTTTTATGAAAATGAACGTTTCTGTGAAAACCAAAATGTTAACTTTCTTGCAAAAAGTTAAGAGCACTACAACTTTCAAGTTGTACAAATAGCAAAAAAGAAAAATAGAGCACTTGTTTCGGATTTACAGGAAACCCGTACTAGAAAAAAGTGTATGCAAGGATTTAAAACTTTTACCACTGAAAAAAAAAAAAATCAACGCTTCTTCATTTACATTTTGTAACATACTTGCAGAGCTTGTGTTTTTTAAAGAAAAATGTGAACTATTTCTGCGTAAAATTTAGTATAAATCAAGTCTGTGCGTCTTTATAAGATTGTATAAAATCTTATTAACAAGCCTGTTTTTAACAAAAATCTTTTGATTTACTTTATAGTGATTGTTAGCTCTTTTTAAGTTTATAAAAGCTTGTTTAGAGAAGGAAGTTTTCGCGTTACATTTCTCAAGAGTTCATTGAAGTTAAAAATTAAGAATAGGCGTACTCAGAGGGATGGCTTATAGGGCTGCAGCCCCTCCCCTCCCAGGAAAATTCATCGAACTGTTTTTTTAAACGTGTATCAGAACAATTTATCCTCTTTTCTTTGTGAAAACGCATAATGAGGTTAATTTTCGTACCGTAAAATGGGGTGAATCGGAACACTTTTCAGCTTTGATTGTACAAAAAGCAGTTAAAAGATTTTTTTTTAATTTGGTTTTCTGGGTAAAAACTTCGGTCTTGCTTTACTTTTGATATTCCAAGCAAAGACAAAACATTTTGAACAATTATTATTGAAATATATAGGAAATTATGGGTGTTCCGAATCACCCCGCTGATAGGGGTCAATCGAAACACATGTTAAAATTTTTATTTTTTTCACTTAAACCTGTAATAGGTCTCACAAACATGAGTAATATTGATGGGGGAGAATAAGAACAGATAATTACTGTCAAATAAATGTATAATTTTAATTCCAGTAAACGTTTATAATTTGTCAAAACTCAAAATAATTTTGAACTTATGAAAAATGAAAAGTAATTTTAAGAAATGCTTTTGAATTGAAATACAGAGTTTTAACATGAATTGAAGTCACTCATGCCGTCCACAAATATGTAATTGTCCTTAAAACTAACAATTGTGACTTGGCTTAAGTTTTTTCATAACATCTCCTGGGATAAACTCTGCCTTTTCTTTAGTTTCTTGAAAACTTTGGGTTTCGGGGATTGTCCTGAAAAATTTTTTCGCTTATCCATCACTGTCTGTGTGCTGGACTTTTACTACATAAAGTCTATGTGACTTTCCCCCTCGTATTTTAAGTAAAAAAAAAGTCCTGGAAAAAAAAATCTTTTGAAATCTAAACAACTTTTTGTCATTCTAAGATCTAGTTGCTCACTAGAAGGGATAAACAGTAATAAATCCTTGTCCTTGTCTTGATTAGAAGAATTGGGGTTAGAATCTTGATTTTTCAAACAGTTTCCTTCAAATAAGTTTGAATTGGAACAACAGAACTAAGTGTTCCGATTCGCCCCGCAAATTTTTTTCCTATGGCATTTTTCAGAATTCTTCATTTTTATGACGCAATTTATGAAAAATGTAAATTCTAATGTGGTATTCTGTTGTTCAGATACATGTATAATTGAAACATACCACTCTTAGTTTTTAAATATAAGAAGGTTTGTTCATGCATATGAAGTTTTGTAGTCTATAAAAATGTGATGTTTTCTAGCATTCCACGCGTAGCCCTCCTTAGAAGCCAGTAGCATTGCCAGATTGACAAAAGTAATTTTTTCCTACTTCCTATGATCTTACCTTTCTTAAAAAAAATTCATGGCGAAAAATACCCAGTAGTATATTTATGAAGAATTTCTTTGTACGGTCGGGAAGTTTTGTTCCGATTGACCCCGCTGTTCCTATACACCCCATTTTACGGTACGTGAAAAGTAATCATAAAGAGGATTAAAACAGGAAAGCTATTTTAACTTTATATTCAGGCAATATTTTGTTTTCTGTCAGCTAAGGCAGACACCAAGGGAAGAGGGGCGCTAGATACATCGTACCAATTTCTCGGAAAAGAGGCAGATAACTTCGTTTCTGTAAGGTAAGATTTAAAAATTGAAAACATTCGCAGTGTTGAAAGTAAAAAAGGGGAAAAAATGATGAAACGAACAAAAAAAGGATTTTTTTTTTTTTTTGTAAATATTCATTAAAAAAAGTCTTGTAGCCACATCCGAGAATATGTATTATTAAGATTAACTTTCTAAGGGTCACTAAAATGTTTTGTGATTGAATAAAATGAGATAAGTGGACATTTTATTCAATCACAACTTAAACTTTACAATTAAAATACAAAAAATATAAAAAAAGTTTTCAGTTTTACTGATTCAAATGTATTAAATTTTATGCATTTACTGCCGTAGCATAATAAATCAGCTGACTTGTTGATAGCTTACCTCTTTTGAAACCTACAAAGTTAAAAATATTTTAACCGCTGCTCCTGCTCTCTGAGGATAAGGCAGCACATTACCCATGTTTGTTCTTCTTATATGTTTAAATTGTTTCGTAAATTTTCAAATGTTTCTGTAAAGTTTTTTAAAATTTCAATTTGTTCATTTGTTGTTTTTTTCCAATCTATACATCTTTCGACACTTAGGGGACAATTTTTTTTTAAACTTCCATATATAATTTGCTATTAAGATTAAGCTGCTATTAAGCGCTTGTTAAATTGCAAAAGTTTAATAATTTTCCAACTTGCACATATATAAATATATATATATTTATTTATTTATTTGCTCCTTATACAAATCTAGTTTTCGTCGGATTTTCATCAAACTTGGCACATAGGTTCCTTGGTGTATTAGAATTCACATAAGCGGGGTTTTGAAATTAAAAAAAAAAAAAAAAAAACTCAAAAAGCTCAAAATTCAAATTTTTTGTCTCAAATGACCATTTTCTTTCAATTTTGAATAGATAGAGTAAGGGCCCTGCTCCACATTGTGGTAAAGCAGAAAAATGAAACAGAAACGTAAAATGGATTGTGTTCCTATGGAACGTACCCGGATTTTCGGTTTCTGCCTTCGGTTTCGGTCACGTTTTCTGCTGATGTGGAGCAAGGCCCAAATAGAAATAAGCCTTTAAGCATAAAAATTGATAAAACTTAACACATTTCAATATGAGTATTTTCCAACAAAGATTACCATTAACAATGAATCATCAATTTAAGGCTCACCTATTTCATTTTAGCATGAAATGAGTTAAACAAAATGCAATACCGGGCAACGGCGGGTAATAAGCTAGTAATCAATCAAATGTCAATGAAATAAAACATAGATAACTTGAAAAAATATTTCTCACAAAGAAACGTAACTACAAAAAGTGCAAGTTTTTCCCATGAGAGCGAGCAAACAACTGTTTAACAGTGTAAAAAACAAACTAAGACACGGATAAGGGAGATCAGTGCGTTTTCGCAGATTTATTACTTCCTGTGGCTGAGCGCGTAACCTTTGTCGTTTGAAATTTTCAGATTTATCCTCAGTTTTGTGTCTGCGGTGATATGCCAGACAAAATTCTCAATGGATAGTTGCTAGACTATTTTTGTTATTTTTTTGATGTCATATTTACAAGGGGTTTCATTGCTGAAAGTGAATGAGATTAAAGAAATATATGGTGTTTTTAAGAAAGGAAAAATTATGCGTGTCATTTTAAGGGATAATATCGCAGAGGCCTTATCAAAGGCTTACAAGTAAATCGGTTAAACCGTTGGTTTTATGTTTTTAAAACGCATATTGTTTCTCAAAGAAAAAAAATGCGAAATTCATCTTCGTATATTTGAGAGAAGGGTGTCCTTTAAACCTTGGTAATATTGTGTTAAGTTTTTAATTTGGGAAATTTGAGTTTTTAGTTAAATGTTTCTAGTGGACGCGTAACATAAAAGGGTGTAGTACAAACATACTAGGGGTACTTGGTACAGGAACGCCATTCCGATACTGCTTTTCTGGAAACACGCAATCCTTTCCCACGCAATCCTTTTACATAAAATCAACCCTCCCCCTCAGGTTCCAATCAATTCTTATTGACATTCCAGTCCTGAATAATTTTTGAATTCATCTGATATACACTTATATATACAGCCGTGGAAAGGTAAAGAGAGCAATATTTACAGAGATGAGTTTTTGAGGTGTTTAAAGAAACACGTTCGGAGTTCCCCACCAATAATAGTAAATTGTTGAAATCAGGTGGGTTTTTTTTGTGCTTTATTTTTAGGGGAAACTAAATAAACAAACTTGCAAAATAAAGCTGAAGAATTTTTTCTTTTTTAATGAAAAAATTGCAGGTACTGCTCTTTTCCTTTCTAAGGCAGTATAGTATTGTTACAAATTTAGTAAATAGTTATGTTCTTTTGCTTTAAATTTGTTATAATCATGCTACGTTTGGAGTTAGTTCCATCAGTTTTCACTCAAAATTATCGTAGTTCTCTCCACTTGTGCGTTGATTAGCCTGCCTTGCTCTGTTTAAGAGTGTGCATTGGTGAGAAATCGTTAGGTTTCGCCAGGCTTGGCGGCATTTGGCAACACATCGAACCTAAAACCTGTAATAAGTACCTGATAATGTATGGACAGACATTTGTACAATTTTGAATTGCATACCGTCACCTAAAAGAAATGTAAGAGAAAGAAAAAAAAAACATTCTTGAATGGAACGCATGATATTTTACTGGAATTTGTTGAATTTTCTTCAGGATAACATATAGCAAACCGCATGCATGCGGATCAATTTTTCTGTAGATTTGCGTATTTTTGGATTTAAATGAGTTGCGTACTGTTAAGTGTACAGTATTTAATGATATTTGCTTAACTGCTAAATGTTTACATGTTTACAATAGTTATCTGCTCAATATAAATATTTGTTAATAAAATTATTGTGTTTTTATCAAGACTGGTATCTTCATTTTAAGAAAGCTTGAAGTTGCTCCGAACTCGTAATAGTATTATATCACCAAAATACAGTTTCTAAAATAAGAAATTTACGCATAACATCTGAAAGACAGCGAATAAAGAAACGAAAGGCTTCACTGTCTTTATCTGTCTGCGATATAAAATTATACTATTAAGGTGGGAAAATTTTAGGCGTTGTTCTTAAAAGTTACAAAATGTCTCTTCAAATTGATAAAAACGAAAGTCCAAGGTTTAAGAACCTTCTATCAGTCGTGCATTTCCTGTACTGCAAAATCAGGCAGGTGGCCGAACTGATGAGTTGACATTTGAGGCAGATTTGAGAATATTTAGTTTCGCAGCTGATATATTCAGAGCAGATGAGCGAGTCTTTGACGTCAATCGTAAATCCGTCTCCATGGTAATATATTTACAAGTTTTTCGAAATTTTACGAATCAAGTGAAACAACTGTTTGGATCCTTGAAACTATTACCCAAGGAAGGTAAAGGTAAGCAAACTCAGAAGAACTGATTACTTTTATCTATGGGTAAACGGGAAACCAAATCACAATTTAATCATAAAATGAACGTTATTAAAAGTAAAACATTTTAAAAATAATTAAATGCACGCTTCTGGGTTACAAATAATGCTCTTTTCAGTACAGAAAAAGTTTTCAGATTCTGTCCGCTAAGGTTCGTTATGACTGCTGTTTAGCGTTACTAAAACTCAAAATCTTGCAAAGCAAAAAGGGAAAGGAGGTTTCTTGCAACCGCATAAAACGTCTTAAAGTTACAGCTATTTCAACGTAAAATGTGCAACGCCGCCTATATAAGATTTTGTTTAAAAAAAAAAATTAAATTGTATTAAAGGAAAACATATATCACTATGAGAGAAGACATGATTGGCTTTTAAAAAGAGGAAGATATAAAGAGAATTTTACCAAATAGATTGATTGGAAAAGTTTTTTGGGGAAAAAACTCAGCAAAATTAAATTAAAACGAATATTTACTTTGGTTAAATTAACATACTGTTGACAGGCTATGGAATCTTATAATTTAAATATAGCTTAACTCTTTAAATAGCTTTCCCTTGAAATGAAAAAAAAAAAAAGAAATATATATTGTTGAGGGGGGAACAATCTGCTTTGAAGAAAAAATTGTAGAAAGCCCTTAACTTCTTCAGTCCTGATCCATGAATAACAATTTGAATTTCGAGTTTTTAAACTTTTATTAGTTCTGAATAATACTCAGAACACACGATATGGGATTGATGAAAAATAAATACTACAATCTTAGATTTTATAATGCGTAGTTTTTTTCGTTCTAATTTGCTTTAAAAAGTTAAGCAGTAACCAACAATATTTTTGCAATTTTATTATCATTCAGTTTCCTCTGGATCAAGATCAACGTTTTATTTACAAACTAAATACTTTTAAACACAATATTGCGATTAATAACCCCTCGAATTTGTGCTAAATAACTTTGAATTTGACCATGCTTGTAATCGCTAAGTTTAACAAATTGTTACTTTACTTCGCGTAAAAATTTGAATCATAGATACATTTTAAGAAAGTTACCGAGGAAAAAAAAAGTCTATATACAATCCATGGTTGCTATGGAACTGGCAAACGTCCAGCTAAGAAGAGTCGATCTGAATGAAGAAAAAAGTTATGTCTTTCAAATCAGCGTAACTTAATTTAGAGGCTAACACTGGCCATCCATTAAAACTCCACATAACAGAAGCTTCCATTCCGCCTATAAACCAGATGTTAACTATTCCATCTGATCGGTGAGCAGACTAAACGTTATTTACTTTATATTGAATCAGGTGTACTCACCAGAAGGCTTCACGCAAATCCGCCCCCAACACCTTTCACGACTTCAGGGGCGCTTGAGAAGAACCCATGATGATACTTCTGGAATCAAAGGAAAAATAATTTTAGCAAGGTAGCCGACTATGAGCTTCATGTTGGAAAACTAATGCTTTTTGAGAGAGAACAACCAGTGCGAAATATTTTACGACACAAATCAATCTTGAGCAATATCACATAAACATAATTTATGTTTTCTGATCATTTATTTGAAACATTTCAAATAATATTATAGTGGACGCTCGATATAACGACCGTCTCCGTCCTACAGAAAGCGGTCTTTATAACGAGTGGTCGCTATAAGAGGTAGAATATAGGGTACATTGGAATACAGTCGGGGGTTTTCTCATTGGTCGTTATATTAGGATGGTCTTTGTAACGAGTGGTCGTTATAACGAGCGTCGACTGTATAATGAATCTTATCTTAGTTGAAATATGTTAAATAAATTCTTACGTATTCTGCCGTGCTAAGCACAAAAGTTGTATCTGCACGTTTTAACAAAATTGAGTTACAGCCCCCAGGCGGCTCTTTGTGAAGTATTTTACCTAAATACAAAATTAAATGGTCATTTGAGAACGGGACATATTTTTTCAAAAATTCTGAAAAAGTTTCATCTGAATCAAATACATGGTGGCGCAAAACTTCAAAGAGCTTTATCTCAGTTTGAGCTCAACTGCAGATACCACTTTTGTGCTTAGCACGGCAGTATTATGTTGCATCTAACTGTTGTATCTTTCAAATCAACCTACAGTTATATAAATTAGTGCGTATTCTTTCATAAATGTAGAATCAAGTATGTTTTAGCAATATCGTCAGAGTTAAATATTAGCCATTGTAAACTTTACTGGATTGTCAAATAAGCAATAAAAGTCAATGATAGTAGGCTGGGAAATTTTTCGAACCAACTGATATATCGGAAGCAACACAAGGGCTGAATGAAAAATGATCAATTAGCTTTTGTGATTGAAGTGTAAAATCAACGTAATTACAGCACAAACTATCGTGAAAGTATAATATGTAGTTAATTCAAGGCTACAAGGGAGTCTCTTCGTCAGTGCAGAAAAGCTCAAAATGCAACGAGAAAGTCGTGAGGGAACTGAACTGCAGTCACCTGGACATCTGTATATATACCAAATAAGTCAGCCAATAAGAATTCACGATACGAGAACCGACCATTCAACAAACTACAAGTCAGCTTAGAAGAGCGGAGCAATGGGGAGACGACGAACTAGAAACCAGGAGACAAAAAGAGTGGGAGATGCAAACACCAGGAAAAGCAGTTACAAAAATTGTATTCAGAAATCAGAAAAAAAAAAATCGAATACTAGAAAAATTATTGACTAGAGATTGAGAGTTTATCAAATATTGAAAGCATTTTGAAAAGTAGAGGTCATAGACCGAAGAATATTTACAAATTATTCTCGCTGAAGAAAAATCAAAACAATGACCAATGATATGTGTGCAAACAAATAATAACAGTTCAACAATGCTGCGAAAAAAAAAAAAAAAAAAAACCGTGTGCGTTCTTTCTGTTTAATATAGTTGACATCTTCTTTCAAATAGGGCTAAGAGTACGTTTAGTTTTGGCCAACGCAATATAGTCCACATTTGCAAAATATGCCATAAACAGAAACATCTCAGTTGCTATGGCAACCAAAGAGATGCTTTACCTAGACTAAACGTGCTCTTAGCACCATTTGAAAGAGGATGAAAACTATGGAAAGCAAAAAGAACGTGCACTTTTTTATTTTTCACCATTGTTGGACTTTTGGTCTCTGTTTTGACTTTTCCTCTGCTTTAGTTATTAAATGCTCTTCGGTTTATGATCTCGACTTTTTGGGAAGCTTACTGTGTTTGGAAAACTCTCATTCTCTAGTCAATTATTTTTCCGATACTCCCTTTTTTTCTAACTTCTGGATATAATTTTTATAATTGCTTTTCCATGTTCGCTCCCCCCCCCCCCGATTTTTTTCTCGAGGCCTCTCATTGTTTGCCGCCTCTTAGCTCAGCTCTTCAGGGTGGACTTGCTGCTTATTAATTGGCCGGTTCTCGTCTTGGGCAGTGAAGTCTTATTGGTGGATCCGTTTGGTACCTACTATATACTGGTATCCGCTTACTTGACGTTTAGTTCTCTCAGACTTTTTAATCTATGTGTTTAGCTTTTCTCCACTGATAAAGAGTCCCCATTGTAGCATTGAAAAAGCTGTATGCTGTACTTTAATGATAATGTGCTTTATTTTCGTACATTTTTCACTTCAATTACGATTAATCACATAAAATTTGTTGAGTGCGAGGGGAGTCTTTGTCCCCTGATGCCTCACTTAAAGAATTATAGTTCTGCATTTATTATATTTTCTAACAGGTGCACCAAAATATACACAGTGAGTATTGCTCTATCTTTGGGGTTCCCAAAATGCTCCTATTCACTGCACCCTTTGAAGCATTAGAATTATCTCATGGCATCTTAGTCTATATCCATTCCACACCATGGGTACTTCGTGTCACCCTTCGCCGCACTCTGCAGTACCAAATGGTGCCACGGCACTTACTTTGAGAACCTCTGCTTTGTATTATATAAATTAACAATAACGCAAATGTTTGAGCTAAATCGGACCTCCACTTTAACGGTGCTAACGGAAGTCGTACATATTCCGCCTTAAATCGGGTAGATGTGTCAACTCGGGCTCGGGTACCCGAGTGGTTTCAGAAACAACAACAGCAAACATAACGCAAATGTGCTTTAAACAACAAATATACCACTTTAAAATATTTTTGCAACTTAAATGATCGGCATAGCTTCTTAAGAGGCTCTAGATGGCATCATGGAGCCGTGATAAAGCAGCAGATTCCCTGATATTGGATTAACCAAATCTTGCTTATGTTCAATAAAAACCTTTAAAATAAAGCACTTTTAGAAGAATAACTCTTTATATTAAAACCAAAAATACCTAAAAGTTAAAGAAATAAATTAGTAAGTACCTATAAGTATAATTTTTCATCAGGGCTCTTACCTTTTGAACACGGTTGAATTGATTTTGAAATAATCATCGAATTATATGAAATAAAAATGCTTGGATTTCGTTGAAGACTTTTAAAACATTTCGACAACTTTCTCGAACAGAAGATGTTTCAAACACAGAGCTCATTGATTTCTATCCTTGTGCTTTCAATCTACACAATAGCTTTCAGAACTATTTATATAGTCTTATATTTCCAATATTAATCAAATTTTATGCCAAAATAAGACTTACAGTTTAATGTAAAAACTAGAAAAAAAAATATTTATTTTAAAAAGTCAATTGGAAAAAAATGAGCAAAAAACATAGATATGGCGAAATTTTTCCAAAAATTTATTTTTTTTAAAAGTTGTTGAAGGAGAAGAAACACGCGTCGAAGCACTTTCCCAATGTCAAAAATGTACATCATTGTTTGTTATGCAATACAATACATTTAATGTAATGCATTAAATTTGGGAACACGTTTTGTAAACTATTGAAGTCTCACTCAGTAAGAAACTTGAACATTATTCATCAAGTAGGATAGAAAATTTTCAAAACATGAAAATTTCGACGTTACAATTTTACTGAAAAAAATTACAAACATTTTAGTTTAAAATGAGCTTAAAAAAAAATCACAGTTTTGTTAAAAGCCAACGAAAATAAAAACTTAATTCGACCAATATACAAATAAATATTAACCTTCATGTTCTTGAGACGAAGCTAAAAATAGCTGTGAGGAACATTGCGAAATGTTAATCTAATAATAGATGAGATCAAGATCCTGCTTCGTTGCTATTTTGGATTTATTTTGTGAATGATTTAATGTTATCTGCAGAACTTTGCACTCCCACTGGACCGTTTTAAATAAAATGTGCACTTTTAATTTTTCTGCAGACTGTGTGGGTTAAGATTTGATTTAGTGTAAAATTAGTTTTATGTGGTGTACATACTCGTAGATTGAAAACCATATAAGTCAAAGACGATAATGATTAAACAATATTCAAGGAAAGTTTTAAACTGTATTTTTTTAAGTTAAAAAATATAATTATATTTTTCAACTAAGTACAGAAAACTTCCGTTTGCATGCGAGTCTTTCGCACTTTTTTAAAAACTGATTTACTGAATGCAAAAAAATTCAACCACTTCCCCTTAGCCCAGCTTGCACCCATTTTAAAATCAGCCACGGAGCAACTCTCTCATTTCGGCGGATATTTTCAGGAGCGGGAAAATACATTGTTTGGTGACAAGATACTATTGAAGAACTCCAGTCACTTATGAAGAAAAAGCGTTCTAAAATGAAAAAAACAAAAACAACTAAGCGACTTGTTTGCGAAAAATTTATGGCATGTACTTTTGTAGGATCATCATTAGTATTTAATGTATTAGTGTGTTATTGTTAGTTTTTCGATTTTTAAATATTTTGTTACGTTTAATGATGTAAATTTTAGCTATAGTTCAACTGAATGTTCGATTCTTACTGCTCTTATTTAGCTGTTGTATACACTAGTTTCATTTTAAACATATTTTTAGAATTATTCGCCGGTTACCGTGGCACACTATTTCACGGATGTTCGGAATTTTACTGTAAGTTTCTTTGCACCAGTTTTCATCTGCAAAAGAATGCAAACGATGAAATATTAGTTTAGTTTTGGATTTTTACGTAACAATTATTTTTGAGTGAAGTGATAATATGTCAGGATTTTAGAGTCTGTCCCATTGGGCCGAGCATGCTGAAATGTTCCGTTTTCTGAAATATTGAACGTAAATACGAAATGTTTCAACCGGAAGCTCTGGGGTCCGAGCGCCGTTGCGCCCTGTTTCTGTTCTTCTATCGTTGAAATTCTATGTAAACAGTTGGTGGGCGATTACCCATTTTCCATGAAGTTTCTATTGCGGTCGCAATCTCAAGACTTACCCCGGGGTCGGAAAGACTCGACGAATCCGTCACCGACACTGATGTATTACTCAAACTCAGGCTCCAGTCACATAAAAGCTTAACCTTGTACTTTTGAATGTAACATATAGTGCTGCTTTGGTAAGCTATCTTTCGACATTAATAGTATTTATCTATTTTATGGGTAATAGGGAAGGGTAATGGCCGCAGGGGTGAGTTTGAATATTCTGGCAAAGTTACCACAAAAGTGACCCAACTTAATTCAAAGCTGGTTGCCCCCGAAAAAGAAACAAACTTCGTTAGAGTTGGAAGTATTGTGGTACTCTGGTAAGTTTACCTTCGACATTACGGATGTTTACCTCTCTTACGGATAACAGGGAAGGATAATTGGCGCTGAACTGAGTTGAGTTACTTTTGCAGTCGTTTTGAGAAATTATTCCAACTGAAATATGCGGCAATTCTCCTTTCCTATTGTCCGAAAAAGAGGTAAACATTGTCAATGTCGAAGCTAAACTTACTAGAGCAGCACTATACATTCAACGCATCTAATGAACGCAATGGTTAAGCCCTTTCATATTTTGGTTCTGACAGCCCTGCGTGACAGTGAATCCTGCACGTACCTTTTGCATCATACAAAGCACTTTCGTCCCATACCCAGTAAATCCATTTTGTTTGTAATTATTTTGATATTTTTGTCAATAATTAGAGTCACACTAAGTAAAAGATCTTAATGTCTTAAAAGCGGAACAAAATGATATCAAAATACAAATGCACCTATCATTTAAATGTTTAATTTCTCACACGATTTCCTTTTTCTGCTGATATGCTCCCACACTCAAGACAGAATTGCATTCACCAGGCCAGCAGATAATTTTAAACCCTCTCGGATTTTATCGCAGAGTTTGATAAAAAGCGATACAGCAGACCTGAAGGAATACTCCACGGAAGAATGCCACTTACCGCCTTTTGTAATAGGAAAATCGGAATGAACGAAAGCTTACTTTCAATTTCAGAAACCAAAAAACATTTTGCTAAGAAATCATGACGCTAACTTTTACCACCGGAACTATGTTTTTACTACAACGCAAGCGGCCAAAAAGTGAGTAAAGTTGTTTTATTTTTTTTCCCTAGAGTTAAATGTAAATGTATCAATAATGGGACCATATAGGACACTAAACTCGTCACAGTACAAGTTTTCAAGAATTCTGTTTTAAGATTATTTTTCTATCTATTTCGAGAATTCATGCTTCATTTTTACACATAAAATCATGAAACGTGTACCTTAATTTTGAAACTAAGAAGTTCTTTCCAGACTTAAACGAGCCTACCTTCTCGTATATCAACATCTACATTATAGTATCTAATCAATATTCCCTTAGTTGTATAGGACTGCAATTGTGTGTACTCATCGAGATCTTTCGAACAAAAAAAGTTTGTTCGAATCGCACTGTTCATTCAAAAGTTATTAGGGGGACTTTTTGTTTTGAACTGTTCAAAATTGAACGAAAAATTGTTTTAATCGAAAAGTCAAATACGGGAATGAGATGTCCTCGCGAACATGTTTCGAACAAAAAAAACTTTGTTCGAATCGGACTGTTTATTCAAAAGCTAACGGGATGGGGGACAGACAGACCGATTTTTTCCACATCTCAGAACCCTACGTTTCATTGTTTAATTTTTTGAATTTATTTAACTATTTAATTTATTTTTTGACGTTTTTTTTTTGGACAGCGATATTTTAAGGATGCATTAAGCCACTTTTAATGCTTTCTCGTCTTTCTTTTACTTTAACGGAGAAGTAGGCAAAAAAGAAAATAAGTCAACCTTTTGTATGCTTCTGTAATAGGAATAACCAGCAATTGGCATACCAGTAATTATACCTCTAAATTGGGCTATATATGCTTCAAAAAATAAGTTGCAGCTTTCTTTTTTTTCAATATATTAAAATAATCAAGTAAAGTAATTAAGCTCATTTTAAAGCGAGCTACTTTGTTTTATTAGTGATAAGCCCTAAGTAGACCAGTAATGGGCCCTAAGTGTATCAATAATGGGCTATTTGATTCATCACTGGCTCTGGTTATCAGGACGCAAATTCAAATTAAAATAAATATGCAGAAAATCCATTAAAAGCATAATCTGAACAACAACAGGATAAACTAAAAATTAGTTTTGTTCTGGTTATTAGGTTAATGTGTTCATTAATGTAACAGTGCAACAAAAAATAAACCGAAAATGGGAAACTATTTAAGTACTAAAACTTTTATTTTTTTATATAAACATCACTCACAAATTATTAAATATTATATAAGCTATGAAAACGCATTCTAATAAGAACAAATTAAATATTTTTGCATAACAACATCTAAAAGTAAGACTTACCTTTTGACGAAACTTGTTAGAGTCAGCAAAAAATAGCTGTTAATAGCTTAATGAAAACATTAGTCTGTAACTCATATGACAACGGAAAACTAAATTGTTTTCTTTTGTGTACTATTTGAAGGAAACAGTTTCAATCAATCTGCTTTTCATTGATTTACAATAGTGTCCTACATAAGCTTGCTTTACACCAAACATATCTGGTGGTACATTACAAGTACATGGTAAGCGTTACGGGTACATTTACGTTACTTCAAATGAAGCTTAAAAAAATAAGCCAGCCTACAAATGGAAAACATGTGTGTTGTTATATTTTTAAACTACGTAAATTAAAACGGACGAAATCAACGAAATTCATGCAAAACGCCATGCAAAGATGAACAATTATGAGCAATTACGAATTAATTACTATGAGGTATTTGTAGAATTAACGATAAACTGCAAAACCAAATTCAAATTTAACAAGTTTAAGTTGCTTGACTCGTTTGACTCATTTTAATAAAATAAAAGATTATTCTCTTGATATTCCGCTTGTGTGACGATTTTGTACAAAACTAAACTGGGTCATTCTAGAAAGTCAAGTTCGTATTATGATAGATATCTCTTGCGTCTGGAAATAATGAAAATTTATGACTTTATTCATTTCAAAGTGTACGTTATCCAATAGAAGTATTAAGCAAGCTGGGCAATATACACATTTTAACATTCAACCGCGAATTTCTAATGAAATGTCGTAGGTTTCTTTGTGAATCACACAATCCTAGGAGAATGGAATGTAAGATAATGTTCCAGAAAATTTTCACATGACTGATGAGAACGATAACACACATGATTATTAATAAAAGAATTTGTAACATAGTTTCTTTTAGACTCGGTTCATGCTTTGAGATTCATAGTACGACTTCCGCCATAGGTGATGCAATTAATACACTGGCTTAAATCTCATAAACACAACAGAACTTGTTTTTTTTTTTTCGATATCGTTCGGTCATTTATTGAACAGTAACTTAGAAGTAGCGTGGCGAAGGGGAGATAAAGGGAGGGGGATTAGGGGATCCGGGATTACAACTCTATGACCACGATGATTAAAGATCAAATAATCGGTATTTCAAAGTACTTTTCACCAAGCACGTCGTTGGGGTTCAGAGGGTCTTTTGCCTCCTTGCTTTGGGACATTGATGCATTTACACATAAGTGGGAATGGTTTTTGCTGTTTCTGGTATAATTTACGTTGAGTATATACTCCTTTCCCCTCCCCTTGGAAAAATATAAAATGACGGGCCTGTTTTTCAAGTATTAAAATATAAATTTGTAAAAAATAAGAAATTTCACGAATGTTTAATACACTAAATATTGCCATCTAACAGGGCCTATCGGGTTTATTCATAAATGAATCTTACCATATTACCCTGACATCCCCGGACTATGATTTACGGGGATAGAGGGGATCTCTATGATGACAGTAGATAATTTATTAAAATTTTAAAACGTATTTTTGAAGTAAAAAATGTAACATTATCAGCAATGCGAGATTTTACAATATAAAACATTAACTCACCAACATTCGTTTGATCATAACGTGCGTTGTTCGTCTTACATACATATTTATTAATTTTATAATAAACTGTTCTTACACGCCGATGCTTGTTTATTTTTTGTTTATTTACAACATATATTTCGATCTCGTGTACTTGGTCACACAGGCCCCGTTTGTGAACTCACGTCCAATACGCCGATGCTTTCAGTCTTTGTTTTATTTTTTTATTTATTTACAACACATGTTTCGAGCTCGTGTACTCGGTCTTTGTCTTGCAAAAAGTTCGTTTGTTTTTCATGTAAGATTCCAGTTAAGGAATTTTTATTTGATTTTTTTCAACTGCATCCTAAAGGGGCTCGCGGTGGCGGAGTGATGGAAAGCACCATGTACGTGTTCAGTAACAGTTGCTTCAGAATTGCGTAAGAGATAATGTGCCAAATAGTCAAAGATGATGTGGAAGGGGCTGCTGTTTCACATTTGACTCATAGCAGAGGAAACGATAATGTTTACGTGTGCAATCGTTTCTTTTGCTTTCTTTTTTATTTAATTAAACATTACGAAAAAAAACAGCTATTTATCGCACAGCTCTCTGTTCACTTCCTTTTAACCTGAGCAATATGGATAAAGTTTTCATTGCCAATTTGCTCCTTTTCACGTTGGATTGTGTTGAGTGGGGCGGCTCCAATGTAATCATTCAAAATTTAATCTTATAAGAATTAGATTCCGTCAACGCACCAGTTACAATTTTTTTTCTATTTTTTAGATTTTAAAAATGTGTAAGCTTTTTAATCTGAAGACCATCTCTCAAGTTTTAAACTTAAATTTTATTGACTTCTTTGGAATAGTGCTGCGACATCGATGTCGATGCTTTTGCTAAAACAGCGATGTTTGAGAGTCGATGTTTTCCCAACATCGATGTTTTGGGTTCGATGTCGATGTTTTATAGTCCAGCAAAGAAAGCTTGATAAAAATATGCGATAAGAAGACGTGTTAAGAAGTTTTCATCTTTAATCAGAAGTTTCAGTATTAATACCATTGAAAAACATTTTCTGTGATTATTATCGATGTTTTGCTCTTGATGTTTCCGAAACATCTCTAATTTGCTTTCGCCGTTTTTTTTTTAACTTTTTATTTTATTACTACTATTTTTTTTTGTCGATTTTTATAATTCAGAAAAAAAAATCATTAAGATATGTAACCAAAAGTTACATCATATAAGTCTTTAATCAGCCGTTCAATCTCGTTAGAAGACGTTTTTGATAGTTACCATCGATGTTTTACGGTCGATGTCTTTTAATGATCAGTATTTCGAGACCAGTGCTTTTTTTCTTCCGATGTGTTTTACATTTCAGCAAAAAGCAATGAAAAAAAAATCATTTTTAACAGTCGCAATATCTGTCGTATTAAGATATTTTTTTAAAAATTACTAACTATGATTTACGGTTAATGATTTTTGAACATTGTTGTTTTGCGTTTGAATTTTTTTCTGATAATGATATTTTACATTTGGAAAAAAAAACACGTTCCATAAAAATTTCTATAATCGACATCAATATCACACGGTTGATGTTTTTCAGAATGCAAAAGATAAAACTAATTGAGTGTTGTACGCAATGTATTAAGGAGTCACTGTATTACTGTACATTTAAATGTGTAAGCAATTTAAAAAAGAAAGTTCAATGTTTTGAAGCATCGATGTTTGAAAACATCGATATTTTTTGGTCGATGTATCAATACCATCGATGCCTTAACACACCGATGTTTTACCTTCGTTGTCGCACCCCTAGTATGCACACATAGGTACGTCTCACGAAAAGGAACACTCGGACATTAAAAATGGAAGTCATGTAACTATGTCTTCGAATTGCTGTATTACCAGCCAAAATTTGCCGAATAAGGAAACATTTTGGAAAGTCACAGTGATCTCCCATCGGGGCGTCCCTGGATTGTAGTCAAGAAATTATAAATTTATTTTATTTCATAATTTCAACCAAACTGACAGAAAAAAAGCATTTTTTATATTTTATGTTTGATTGAATCAACTTTTATAATACATTTTGATATTGTGAAGCATTTACTTTTTTTTCATATTGTGCCAAGATGAACGCAATACCTATGACAAGGCATCGTGAACATCAGTCATAACTTGCACTTTTCGTTGTATCGACAATAATCAAAATAATCGACACCGACAACATCGGCGGCCCACATATGACCCGCGGGCCGTATATTGAGCACGTATCGTAAGACAGTAGACTTACTTGATTCTATCCTAGTTGATCACTTTTTCTATTGTAGTTAAAGTGGTATTTTTAAAAGCTTTCGGATAAGCGGTATATTTTCTTACGGTGTTAAGCCTTTTATGTAGTCGCATACTGAGCTACATATTTTTTCATATTATTAATTTTGAAGTTTGTGTCCTTCTAAAGTAATAAACGTTGAATTGTATGTTTGGTGAAACCTTCACGAGAAATTATAATGTGGAAAAAATTGCAGAAACGTAGTTTGTTTCTCCACAAATGATATTTATAGTTTAACATTCAGACAAGAAATTTATAAAAAGAATTGATAGTAAATCAAAATGTCTTCTTTCTCAATAAGAGAAAACTTTCTCTCACGAAACTAAAGTGTTCAACAAAAATGTTGGAGTGCTGAAAAATGAAACGAATTTATTGTCATTTGTTTCGCTTCTCTCTTCGAAACGAACATCTTCTTTGGAAGAAAAAGTTCCAAATGACTTTATGAGAAGCAAAAAGCCATTAAAAATGAACATTCGGCATGATAGCTTACGTGTTTTTGTGGATTCCGCACCTGCAAGTTGGATATATATCTATATACACACGCATGTTTGGTACGTGTACACAGGCTGTATCCCTCATTTGGACACATTGATTTGTTTCTTCAACCACTGTCTTTCGAGTTAAGAAGTTTTGCGATGAAACATTCAGGTAAGGATACTTTAGCCAAGTGATTCTATATTAATATTAGTGATGAGGTGGGGAACGCCAACATTATATTTCCCGTTCACTCATAAAATTTAGCGAATTCAAGTAAGAAAATTTCAGTTGATTTCAGTTCATTTCAGTTGTATTTATTTATCGAAATACAACTGAAACAGTATCATAAGCAGGGCTGTCATTTCAAGTTTTTCCAGGGGGGGGGGGGCAAAAGGTGCAATGGAAAACAACAAAGACTACGCCCACGTATGTGTAAATACATTGATTTCTCAAAGTCGGGGGGGGGGGCAAATGCCCCCTCTGCCCCCCACCCCCTAAATGACGGGCCTGACCATAAGTGACATTACATATAGCAGAATGGTGGTGCAAAGTGAAATAGTAAAGATAATTTATCTTTTTGAAAATGACCAAAATTGAAATTTGCTTTGAAAATTACAATACATAAAGAGAAAACAATGCATGTTATAATGAAATTTGCAATTAAATATCATTGTTTATTTGTGGCAACACGTTTGTACCTTCAAAAATCAAGCATTGAAAACAAAGTATGGGAATGAAATATTCCTTTCGATATCTTATGAACAAAAATATTTTATTCGAACAGAACTATTACCTCAAAATTTATTTGATAAGTAAGAGAAAATCAATTAGTTTTAGTTTATTTTTCCGACCTCCCCTCCCCCACACGTTAAGAAAACGGAAATAGCAATCAAAGACCAACTGACCAACAGGCCCGTACTTCCCCATCTCACTACAGTTACTTTCATTTTTTTCATTACTACACAGTGGCGTACATAGCGCCCCCGCAACCCCCGCGGCGCGGGGGGGGCGCAAGAGGTTTGAGGGCGCCCGATCTAGAAAAATAGTACTGAAGGTTACACGGGGAAAATATTTTTTACATTTTAATAGGGGGTGGGGGCGCACTTACAAATCTTGCTGGGGGGCGCACCTTAGTCTATGTACGCTACTGTTACTACATATTACTTTATTAATTTCCAAGAATCAATATTCCCGTAGAAGATTTTACGTGTTTTATCACTTGTTATTTTCTTTTAAAAAAAACTTAACCAGTGTCATTTTTATAGATGAAGGACAATTTTGAAATACGTTTTATGATTTTTTTTAAAAATTATTATTGTTTATTATTATTTTAATGTCACCAAATAAAACCGAAAATCAGAGAGATATGAATTGTGTCTAGCAAAGACATATGTTTCCAACCTTAATATAGCAATTCATATACATGTAACATGTAAGAACTATTTTTAACCCCTTCACCATCCTTCAGAAGGTCAAACTCGAACTGCAATAGCATTTTTGTATTTGAATAACCAAATGCATAATTTAAAGATTAAGGAAATCCGAAAAACAATTTTTTAATTGGTTTTAATGCTGATTTTTGTGCTGTTTCAGCGATATGTTTTCGAATACCTAATTACCTAATTCCAGAATCTTTTATTTCAATAACAGTTTAAAAAAAATTCCGATTCGACGTCAGTAACTTTTAATTTTCCATATGAATGAGCTTTCTGAACTTTTTGGAGTTCGAAAATTTTTCACAATAGCTTCCTAGATTTCTTTTCTGTTAACGTCATAGTTTCTTTTTCTTTTTTTTTCTTCAGTTCACCGGGGTATCTTTTGTTCAAGAAGGAAATAATTCTCACAATGCCAAGAATGACGCACTATTAGTGATTTCAGCAATTCCACTTTCTAACCTCATATGTTTGTGAACTTTCGAGACCAGAATAACGACACCTCTGACGTTTCTCACACGATTCGCTTCTCATGCAAAAGCCATAAATTTACCTTGTTCGTTAAGCCGGAGCATTACGCTTGGCGACAAAATTATTTATAATCGTTTGTTTGTATTTACTCACCTTTTTTTCCGCGGAAAAGTTTGAGGTCTTGAAGATAGATAAGAAGTTTCTTTTTTTCTTTACTTGAGAATTGTGAGTGTCTCATGGTTGCATCATTTCCGTTCTACCTTTCATGTTCCCGTTCGTGGGAATATGCAAAAACCGTATGCCGTGTGGCGACGATGCCTCCTTAATACTAAATGTCTATTAGTTTCTGGGTTTTAACGTGAGGCATAAGTTCCCCCAAAGCTCGAGACGCACTGCCATCTATACGAGTTCTTCCAGGCAAAAAAAAAAAAGCAGAGAAATTAATGATTTGTAGATTTCTGAATTTAAATTACGAAATTAACCAATCAAAAATTTAGTTTGAATCCATCTCCAATAGCTGCTGCCCTTCAAGGTAGCGCTTTGTGCCGAACAGTTGATGGATAATGTTATGAAGCAGATGCAGTAGGTGTTTTAAATTTCGGAGGTGTTGGTTGCGATCTACTACAGAAATTACTGTAGAAAATTCAATATGAATTTGAAGATCGACGTACAGTGAAATTTTTCTATGACGATTTTTTGTAAAACGTACCTCCTGAAAAGGAGCTGCACACGAGCACATTTTGAGTTGGCAGACATATCCTGCATTGAGACCTTTATTTTTGCATTGAAAGTTGTTCCTATTATATTTCAAAACCAATTCAGCTTTGTTAACTTTACTTTAAAGAAATTCCGTGATACTTTTTATTCTTAGGGAGTACATTTTAAAATTTTCATTAAAAATTATATCATATTCTAAAATTAAATTAGGACACTTCATTGGAGTAAAAATCAGTTAGAATAACGCTTATTATCACTCATAATAACGAATATTAGCAATAAATTATTTACAAAATTTACACAGGCACTATACTCTGCTCTAGTAGTACGCAGTTGTACCAATACTGATATTCATATCGTTTGCACAAACTATCACGATACTTCATAGTCGCAGAGGCGGATCAAGTGAAGTGGGGGCCCCAAGCGGTAAAAGTTTTGTGGGCCTCCCTCCAACCCACTCTAAAAAGGGGGGAGAACCCCCCCCCCCGAGTAAAAAAAAACAATTCAGTTTACCAATATTTTTTATTTACATACCTCATATAAATTTTCGTCTAGATTTAATTGCAGCAAAATCATTATGTTTTCCATGTTGACGCGGTTCAACAGTTCCTGTTCAATATACAGTACGGCTAAGTTGTTAAGCCTCTCTTCTCCCATTTTACTACGTATACAATTTTTTACTCTTTTTAAAACAGAAAACGATCTTTCACCTGATGCATTTGAGATAAGTATTGTCAAAAATATTTTCAAAAGTGTCTCCATGTTCGGAAATGTGCAAGACATCCCTCTAGCAGCTTGATAATGTCTAAAACCAGTGCATTCGAATTTTAGATTCTAGGAGAATTTCGGGGCCCCATAGCGCATCACGGGTCGACGGGGCCCCACGCGGCCGCTTAGTCCGCGTACCGTTAGACCCGCCTCTGCATAGTCGGCTGAAAGATGATTGCGAATGAATCTCATCTGATCTGAGCTCTGTTTTCCCTCGCATTTATACCCACTATTTAAGCCACCTTTGAAAATTTTGAAGAATATGATATTCACCCTTTAAAGCACGAATTGTCAAAAATAAATAAATAAATAAATAAATAAATAAATAAAAGGTAAAAAATGATCATTTTTTTAATTGATTAGAAAATAAATGTAAGGTATAGCGTAAGTTACGTTTTTTAATTTCTGTTGTGTGTGCGGGGGGGGGGGGAGTTCATAAAAAAATATTTACAAAAAAAAAAAAGTAAATAATTTTATTGTATGTTCCTTTTGAATTTCAAAATATTAAATCAAATTGTTTTATCTACAAGTATAGGAGTGGCTAAAAGTGCCGATTGGCAATACAGATAGCTACGTATTACCTTTTCCACACCAAAGAACTTCTTTACACAAGAAAATGTGGTTCACACACAAAAAAAAAAAAAAAAAAAATCCTGCATTGTTGTGCCATATGTGGTAATTAAGTTCTATAATAAACTATAGTTAGGGCAAACCTAACCTGGCAGTACTAATGGCTACGCAGATCCTAATCACAGCATTACGTCACTTCCAGGTTGTGTTTGCCCCGACGATAGATTATATAGTACTATCTAATCTCCATAGGTAAAACCTTCCGCGCTTTTACGCATGCGTCAGGTCTTCTCTGATCTTACCAAAATAGGGGTGTTAGGTAAGATAACAATGAGGGGAAGAATAATAAAAATCATTATGAGCCGTATCAAACAACGTGGAACGATGCTAATTTCAAATACATCGTTTAGTTGAATATATCAAAAGGATATAGCAAATGGAAGTTTTAATTGAAACCTTCGGAAAGTTCCCACTCACAACTCACCCTTTTTTGAGTGGAATGATTCCCGAGTGCTAGGCACGGCTTTCATGGACGGATAGTATATGTTTAGTAGAACGGAACTCAGACGTAGATTAAAAATAAAATGACGCGAGATACAAAAACGCCC
Source organism: Uloborus plumipes (assembly GCA_038373865.1). NCBI lineage: Eukaryota > Metazoa > Arthropoda > Arachnida > Araneae > Uloboridae > Uloborus > Uloborus plumipes. The sequence goes on from JAXGGA010010931.1 coordinate 27,636, forward strand.
ATGTCAGGTATGTTTAAATTTGTTAGCAATTTTCACCGGTGTCGGACACTACGAAATGCGTAAGTGGTCATGGTTTAGCAGCGAAATTTTCTAAAACTGTCACCAAGCTGATAACTTAGTGACTATTCTTATCACAAAGCACCGTGAATGTAAATGCTCCATAAAAATAGTCTGTAAAAGTTTCTTTCCTGAGCGTAGAGTATCGATGCAAAGGAAACAACATACACTATACTTTTCCATTTACCCTTTATGTCCCAAATTAAGTTAACAATGAATTTATATATATATTTTTTTTTTTGGTTTTTTGAGTTGAAAGACATCAAAAAAACATTTTTAACGAGTGTAAAAATTTTGGGGGTCTAAGGCCCCCTACGCCTTAGGGCCCGTAAGAAAACTGTTTCTGATCGCAGGTTCCATCTGTCGGCTTCTCGGCAAAGTACAAGAAGTGGTATTTAAACGCTTCAGCATTATTCCAGCCATTAAGGATTCATAATACTAAATTAATATAAGCGGGACTTCTGAGTCCCGTCGGGGGCATAAAGGGGTAAGTGATGTGAGACTTAATGAGGTGAAATGAAAAGGTGATGCGCGATATATGACCATGACGGACGAAGCTAAATTTATTGTGATATTATACTGCGACGTCCTTCTTTGTAACTTACCTTTTTATCTGTCATACCATCCAATAGTTATAGTGCGTGGTAAACTGCGTATTTCAATGGCGCAACGCAAACAGTGAGGTGTAAAGTGATACAATTATCTTTGCTTAAAACAGAAGGACATAAGTAACGGGTTTGTTTATGATCTCAACATTTTTTGATTTTAGAGGAGTTAGTACCCTCTCCCCATGACCCCTCAACGACATCCCATCAGTATTCAAACTCCAACATAAGCGCGGTCAGGAACACAGAAGCAATTGCTGCAGAGATTCAATTTTTCAGTACACTAAGATTAGCAGGTAACGGAGTATAAACGGAGTGTAACGTATTCTCACAGGAAAAAGCAGATGGTGTTACATCTTGTGATTTCGACAGGGAGGCATAAAGTGCTACATAAAGTTCTAGATTAGCAGTCGCCAGTCACCAACTGGTGACTGGCGACCATTGAACATTTCTACCCCCCCCCCCCCAAAATAAGTCCCTGTGGCAATCATTGTTCGACTTCGAATTGAGTCGAATCTTCAAATTATATGTTAGCGCTATTTTAGCCTTTCTCTTGAATTTCTAGTGAGCGCGTTATATGAATAAATTATTCTTATTATTATTTTCATCGTTTATTTCAGACCCAATATTTTTCATTCCAGTAACGGAATATATTATTCCTAAAGTCTATCTCGTATTTCAAAATAGTATCTTACTGCGTTTACGACGTGTTACAATTCCAAAGCTCCTGAAAAATAATCGTGTCAGATGATAGAAATGTTCTAATAAATAAACCAAACCTGCATAGCCCTCAAATTTGCTTTCATTTAGTTACATTACCTACATTTCTAGAATATTAAAAAAGTTGTAAAATATTTCTTTGTGTTCTACTTTTATATCTTGAAATAAAAAAAATATCCATTGAAATTTTATTCGTTATTTTCATAGAGTATCATAATCTTTTGATTTGTTGCTGGTATTACGAATAGCGAATAGGTTATTTACTTTTTGAACTGCCTACATACTGTTTTTCAAAATAACGACTAAAAGTGCAAAACTGGCGACCGTTTTTTGTGACTTTCGTCGCCAGTGGCTACTATTCAAAATCCATAGGCTGACACCTCTCAATTAATTGCCATTTTCACTCTCTGAACAAAAAATATCAAGGGTGGGACTACACGCACTGTAACACGCAGAGACGTCTTAGACGTAGGCAACTGAAACTTTATAACTCGTTCTATCATTCTAGGTCCACAGGAAAACTCTTTGTCTAATCTTATCAAATCGGTAGCTTTACGAAACCCCACCATTTTTTTTAATTACCTTGTTTATAAGGATTTTTACGTAAACCAAAATAAGTAACCTTGATAATTTCATATTAATAAATAAATAAGTGGACAGGCATGTGCAAAACAGATCGTTGACAACTGGGAGACAGCAAGGGGCACTCAATGGGCCTCGCACAAGGCACACCACACAAGGGGCCTCAATGGCGCAGAGTGGCAACACGTCCAAGTTCTAACTTCCTCCTCTCTGCTATAAATTCTGTCCCACACTATACATCTGTTTTGTACTATCTGTCGTAATGAACGAGAGTTCATAAACAGGCGATCAAGTACATGAACTCGAAGATATCAGTTGTCAATAAATGGAAAACCACATATTTGTTTTAAATGTGCAGTGACCGCCGCTTTTATGAATCACGTTTGTTCTAAACAGTTTTGATCCAATAAAATGTTGATTCACTAAAATGGTCAATTCAATAAAGCTTCGGCCTCCCATGTATTGCGTTTTTAACAATTTAAATGAGTCCTAAAGCAGTTTATAAAGCAACGTCTGGGGAAAAAGAGCAGTTACATTTTAAATCTCAGCCTGAACTTATCTTCTTCCTTAGTTTAAATGATCCATCATCAGGAGTCGTATCTCTGTTCTCTAAATCGAATCAATAAGCACGGAACTGAGCAAAGGTTATGATGACCTTGCACGTTTTAGTAACGTATCTTAATTCATTATTATCGTCCAACGTGTTGAAAACAAACGTATTACAAGGACCTTGTGGTATGTCCTCGTATAACAAACAGCTCTTAACTTGTTCAAATGTTATGAAAAGTTATCGAATCTGTAATAGTTTGTGCACTATTTTCTCAAAATTTAGAGGGAATTTGTCGCATGGCATGTTGGAAAACTTTTTTTTTTTTTTTATCTTGAAGTACATGGAACTGAATCTTGAACGTTTTTAGAAATCCAAATTTGAGACGCACAAGATTATTTTTAGTGTTTATTCATTTATTTATTTTTTTACTTTATGCTCTAGAAACGAACCTAACTCCAGACACCTGGATAAAAAAACATATAAGTTTTCATCTCATGCTGTAACATATCTCACATTTTTGAAGTCTTGCGCGTTTCAGCGTAAACATTAATTCCTTCATGCCCCTGGTTAAGAAGCCGTTTTTAGTACAAAGAACTAGGCAGATGTCAAGATACACACCATTTTTATTTCTTTGTTCAAAGTTTGGCTACCCCTTCCAGGGTGCATTGAAGGTTAATCATAAAATTTACTATATATTTCAATTTAAGTACGAAATGCTATGCTGTAGTCACAAGAATTTCTTGACTAATGCTAAATGCACGAAGATAATTGATTTTGTAAAAGAATGTTATATTATTAAGAAAATTTCTAAGCCGGGCTCCACTTTACAAATTTTTATAGATCCGCAACATTTTGCGGGGAGGAAATGAAAAAAAAAAAAAACATGTATCTTCTGAAATCATAAGAAGAAACCACTGTAAAATTTTCAGCAAAATCAAAATTGGTATGTATCTGACCTGTCTGACTCTTAAAAACTGACTTGACTTGGAAAACTGTCTCTTGAGTACTTATAAGTACCTTAAGCACGTCAACAGATCAAAACGTTAAAATAGTTTTGCTTCTCATTGCACGAAACTCCTGAATTCTTTCTTAAAATTTTTGCTTTGAAGTTTTTAGTATAAAAACTCAAATCACCCTCCCTCAGGGTGTGGAATGTTTCTAATCTACAGTAGAGTCCCTGTAGAACTCTAGTCTACAGTAATATGGTATCTGGCCTTGGTGATCAACTGCATCAAGTTCAGGTCACGAATTGATTTAAATGTAATTTTCCCTCAGTCCTGTTGTTAGAGAACAGGAGTAGAGAAAGTAGGAGGAGGTAGTCAACTAGAATTTTTATAATTTATTATGCTTTCAACAAAATGAATAAATAAATAAAGTAACCATTATGAATATATTGTAATTAGAAAGGGAATATTTTCTCCATTAATTACCTAATCAATAATGGGGCTATTCCACAGAAAAGTCTCCGCGTTGTCCCGCACGAGACAGCTCATATAATTTACTAAAAAGTAATAATTTCAAATTGTAATTAACAAAACGTTTTGCTTATAAACACACACATTTTTGATTTTTTAAGCAACAAAGTTTTCCGTGGAATGGTCAAATAATAATTTGATACCAATAATATTATCATTAATAATAAGTCTAAAATATTATTTGCTGCCCAATTTTCATTATTTAACTATGAAATTCTTTAATCAGAGTCCTTTTCTAACTTCTATTAGTGAGAATTATAACACGCGCTGGCCCGTCATTTGGGTGATCAGGAGGGGGATCATTGCACCCCCCCCCCCCAGGCTTTAAGAAATTAATGTATTTACGTACACGGGTGCGGTTTTTGCTTTTTTTTTCTTTTTTTGGTATAACTTGCATTGAGTATATACTCCTTGCAGAAAATTTGAAATGTCACTGCTGATAATACGTATACATGGCACTTGATGAAAGTAAAAGAAAATATACTGTAATTATTATTGTCGTCCTTATTAAGAATGTACACTAATGAATGAATTGATTAACCAACAGCAAATATGATTACCATTCGACTAAAACACAATCAACACTGAAAGCGAACATAATTGATAAATAAATGTGAGCAAAACATTAGGCTCCCAAATAAAGAGATTCCATTCATCGATAATGGACTCTAGATAATCCTTAAGAGGATCACTTACTAACCACGTCTTCTGGTTCTGCTTTTTTATCTCCGAGGATTTCAAAATTTCCTTTCATTGTGGCATCGACCATCATGGCGTTTGCGTAAGGCAGAAGCTGCCTCACAAGTACTCAACATGGCGAAATAAGCAACTCTTCTGACTCATACATTCCAAAATATGTTAAAAGCGACCCCGGCGAAAGTGTTTTGGAACAGATAAGATAAATTTAGATAGCTAAGGTGTTGCCAACATTCTCGAAATAGGTCAGAAGTTTTGAGGTTTTACTTGGAAAATTACTTTCGTTTTAGACAATTTAAAATTAACAAGAAATATTTCAATAATTTCGGCTGTTGGGCGGGGTATTTCAATGTCAACAGAATGTTTCTTGTAACAGAAAATTTCTGACAACAACAAGGAGAAAACTTTAAAATTTTTGAACTCGCCAATAAATAAACCGAAAAAACTGTAAAAGGTTTATTTGTACCTTTTAAACTCATAATAAATTGGTGATATTCAAAGGAAAAAAACTTTAAAGTTCCAATTTTATATCTTAAACGTAAAAAAAAAAAAGGAAACAAAAGTATTTTTGATTAAAAGAGAAAAAGAATAGGAAAGGGAAAAAAAAAAGATATGACTTCAAAACTTCAGCTGGAAATTGCTCTAAAAAGTAAAATATAATTTTATTCCTTTTATTGAACACCATTGATGCTACTTGGGTCAATCCATGTCAAATCACCCAGGAAAACGGGATTTTGTAACCCATGTCCTCGGATTTTGATAAAACTTGGTGTATTTAATATGTTTATGGTGGTAAGTAACCATATGAATTCTTTTGCCCATATGTGATCTGGTTTTTGTTTTACAGGCCGTCAAACTTTTCAAAAAATTACATTTTCTGTCAACAGCTAAGCCTAATCTGCATGCAGGCGTATCTATTCAGTAAATTGTGACGGGTGCAGAAATCTTTCAATATCTCCAAAAATTCTCAGATATATTGCTGAAAGTATGAGGATTTAATAAAAAAATACTTGAAATTTATATAATGTAATTTTGTGTGAGTAAAATTTAAATAAACTACGACAAGCAATTTTTTCCTTGTGCAAAACATGAGTTTACTTAAGTGGCATTTGACGAAAAGGCGGAGGTCCTATTCAATAATGGAAGCATTCGAAATGAGCCTGAAGGTGTGTTCTATCATTGCAAAGAATAAAATTAGTGGTTTTTTACGTTTTATCGTTGCTATTGCGCAATATACACATTTCAGTACCAAAATTTTTGAAAAAAAGTTCTAGTCATTTTCCTAACCTAAATTTCACTGAAAAGCAAATATACCTTTATTTTTCAGTATATTTACAGCCCTATTATACTACTTAAAAATCATTTTAATCCTTTATTAAGCAGAAACAAAAGTGATAAATAATTTATGACTCCCAAATTCAGTTGTTAAGTTCAGCAAAACATCAGCTGTAGAATAAAGATTTGCAAAACATGAATTTACTTTAGTGGCTTTTTCATGAAGAGGCGGAAGTCATGTTCAATAATCGAAGCATTCAAAATAAACCTAAAAGTGTGTTCTATCATTGCAAAGAATAAAATTAGTGGCTTTTTTTCGTTTTCTTGTTGCTATTGCACAATATACACATTTCAGTACCATCATTTTTGAAAAAAGTTCTAGTTATTTTTCTAACTAAATTTTCAATATTTTATGTGTAAAGTAGGGGAGACTGGGGACGGTTGTGACGCGGGGCGGTTGTGACAGTCGTCATATTAGCTAAACCATAATTAATACCTGGTTGAAGCAAAGAGAGAGAGTACCAGCATGTTTGTCTGAATGTGTGTCAAAGTATTGCGGTAGCCATCGAGCTACATTAAAGCTAGCAGAGGGGTTGGTTACTTTTTAACAGTCAAAAGTAAGTTTTTTTGTTCAATGTCTTTTAGTAATTCCTGTTGAATGGGTACAGATAGAGAAATGAAAGTTTTCTCCCCGTTAGTAGTGAATCTTAATAGTGAAATAGCAGTGATTACTTTTTATGTAGGCTATTTTGTATTGTCATGGCGATTGCTGTTTTCAAAAGTAGTGGGTTGGGGTCGGTTGTGACAAATTGCGTGGGGACGGTTGTGACACGAGTAAAACATGTTTTTATCATATTTGATGCACATAATACGCTTGGAGAAGACAGAAATAAGGCAGTGTGACCTAATGAAATATAAAGAAGCTTATAAAGAAGTGAAACTTTTTTTTCTTTTGGACAGCTTTGGAAATGCAACGTTAATCGTAAGTCTCCGCTACGAAACATTCATTCGTAAACGCGATGGAGCCGGCCGGCACTGTCACAATGAAAACAACGTGTGCATAGGTTATATTGCTCATAATAAAGTGCTTTTGAGCTTACTGCTGAAAGCAGATATGAGGGTAAAATGGCTACTGAGAAATGGTTCCGTTCATTTATGAATAGAAATGTTTCACGTCTGTTCGTGTAGCTCATGCAACTAGCCTTTCAAGAGTAACAAGCTTCAATAAAACAAATAAATGTGGAATCTTTGTTTGATACTTGAGAATTGTTATGAACAGACACGGTTATGACCCACAGGATTTGCATAATGTTGCCAAAACAGACGTTACGAAATTCCAAAAACCTGATATTTTGTAAGACTTGGTATAAGGCTACTTCAACTGAACGAGACACATTGTTAAATGTTAAACTTTCCCAGATGAAGGTTATGTTGAATTACGTTTAATATTACTTGAAATTAAAAGTGATCTAGACTGTTTTGCTGTATTTTTGAACTTGTCACAACAGACCCCAAGCACTGTCACAACCGCCCCTGGGGTGGGGCCGGTTGTGACATTTTTCCTTTTTTGTTCAATTTGGTCCTGTGAGTTAACTATTGTACCTAGGGAGAAAATTTTAGTGTTTATAAGCAGGCAAATAAACACTTTAACATAAAAACAACTTTAAACCAGCTCACAGGCATTGCTAAGGGATCTATGGGGGAGCAAATGAAAATTGTCACAACCGTACCCAGTCTCCCCTAAGCATTGTTCATGCCTTTGTAACATAAAAAGTATTGTAATTAGTTTTAATGATTTATAATTATATTTTGAATGTGCGAAGAAGGATGGCCCAATCATTGAAGAAAAAATAATAATGAAAAATATGAGTTCCCGGATATTATTGTTTGTCTTTGAAGTGTTTGTGTGATCCTGTTTTCAGCAAATTTAAGGAAAATACTGTTTGATATTTTAACCCTCGACCTTCCTTGCATTTGCGCAAGTATCAGGTGTCTTTTTATTTTATTAAAATATGGGTGATAGTGATAAGAGGGATAAAGAATGTGAGTGGATAAATCAGTGAGTAACCGCCTCTTTTAGCCGAGTTGGAGGCAAAAATCCTCTTATGAAGCAAAGAGAGCCGAAAAAAACTGGTAGCTAATGTGAAATTAGAACACCCGCGAGCGACCGCACTTGGTACGGTTCAACTCGTAAACAATGTACCGAACCAAGTGCGGTCGCTCGCTGGTGTTCTAATTTCACATTAGATACCAGTTTTTTTCTACTCTCTTTGCTTTATGAGAGGATTTTTGCCTCCAACTCGGCTAAAAGGGGCGGTTACTGAGTGTATAATAAGCACGAAACTATGAGTGTATAATAAGCACGAAACTGCAGTCAATGGATCGAAATAGCCGAGTTGGCGGTGTATTGCATGTTTCTGCCTTGCTTAGGGGTGGTTACTCACTGCTTTATCCACTCGCATTCTTTATCCCTCTTATTACTATAAGAAGATAAAATAAGAAGAGACCTGATACATGCGCAAATGCAAGGAAGGTCGAGCGTTAAAATATCAAACAGTATATTCCTTAAATTTGCTAAAAACAGGATCACACAAACATTTCAAAGACAAACAATCCGATAATATCCGGAAGCTCATATTTTTCATTATTATTTTTCTTCAAAGATTGTGTTATCCTATCTCTGCTTCGCACATTCAATACAATTATAAATCATTAAAACTAATTACAATATTTTTTATACTACAAAGGCATGAACAATGCTTACTTTACACATAAAATAGTGAAAATTAAGTTAGGAAAATAACTAGAACTTTTTTCAAAAATGTTGGTACTGAAATGTGCATATTGTGCAATAGCAACAAGAAAACGAAAAAAAACCACTAATTTTATTCTTTGCAATGCTAGAACACACCTTTAGGTTTATTTCGAGTGCTTTGATTATTGAACATGACCTCCGCCTCTTCATGAAAAAGCCACTAAAGTAAATTCATGTTTTGCACATCTTTATTCTACAACCGATGTTTTGCTGAACTTAACAACTGAATTTGGGAGTCATAAATTATTTCTCACTTTTGTTTCTGCTTAATAAAGGATTAAGATGATTTTTAAGTAGTATAATAGGGCTGTAAATATACTGAAAAATAAAGGTATATTTGCTTTTCAGTGAAATTTAGGTTAGAAAAATGACTAGAACTTTTTTTCAAAAATTTTGGTACTGAAATGTGTATATTGCGCAATAGCAACGAGAAAACGTAAAAAACCACTAATTTTATTCTTTGCAATGATAGAACACACCTTCAGGCTCATTTTGAATGCTTCCATTATTGAATAGGACCTCCGCCTTTTCGTGAAATGCCACTTAAGTAAACTCATGTTTTGCACAAGAAAAAAATTGCTTGCCGTAGTTTATTCAAATTTTATTCAAACAAAATTACATTATAGAAATTTCAAGTATTTTTTTATTAAATCCTCATACTTTCAGCAACATCTCTGAGAATTTTTGGAGATATTGAAAGATTTCTGCACCCGTCACAATTTACTGAATAGATACGCCTGCATGCAGATTAGGCTTAGCGGTTGACAGAAAATGCAATTTTTTGAAAAGTTTGACGGCCTGTAAAACAAAAACCAGATCACATATGGGCAAAAGAATTCATATGGTTACTTACCACCATTAAAATATTAAATACACCAAGTTTTATCAAAATCCGAGGACATGGGTTACATGGCCGGGTGAACTGACATGGAATGACCCACTTATAAACTTAATTTTTCAAGTCGGGGCAAAAGCATTAGATGGAAGTAGATGTAACTACAATTCATTTACAACTATAAATTTCAGCGGATCCGGGTTCTTCAATTGCAATCGCATATATTGCATTGAACCCTATATTTGTGTAACAGAATCAATGTTTTGCTCTTAAATTTGCATGGGTTTTCTGAAAAAATTTGACGAAATATGGTACATCATCATTGGACCTATCTTTTTTGAGCCGACTTCAAAAATTAGGTTTGTAGGTAGCACCGATAGTATTCAAAGAATAAAATTACTTTTTACTTTTCAGAGCAACTGCCGATTGAAGTTCTGAAGTCGGTTATATATATATATATATATATATATATATATATATATATATATATATATATATATATATATATATATATACAGGGTGTCCACTCCAATCGTGGACCAATAGCTAATTTCTAAACCGTTAGAGATAACCATATAGTTTATTTAGGAAAAAATCTCCAAATTACGAAAGGAATTTTGGGTCTATTCAATGTTTTTCAAAAAATCAAATTTTGAAAGAGTTACGAAATTTAAATTTTTATACAGCCCCCCAGTCCTATCAATCATATTTAGTAAAACATTCTTGACACTGTAACGCTTAAAACTAAAAAAAAATCACTCTTCTACCACAAAAATTGACCGAGTTATGACGTTTTGAAAAATCAAGATTTTGCATTGTTTTATGGCGTCATCGAGAGATCGCTTAAGGGACCGTTTGCGAAATCCTTCAAAATCTTGATTTTTCAAAACGTCATAACTCGGTCAATTTTTGTCGTAGAACAGTGATTTTTTTTAAGTTTTAAGCGTTACAGTGTCAAGAATGTTTTACTAAATATGATTGATAGGACTGGGGGGCTGTATAAAAATTTAAATTTCGTAACTCTTTCAAAATTTGATTTTTTGAAAAACATTGAATAGACCCAAAATTCCTTTCGTAATTTGGAGATTTTTTCCTAAATAAACTATATACTTATCTCTAACGGTTTAGAAATTAACTATTGGTCCACGATTGGAGTGGACACCCTGTATATATATATACATATTTTTTTTTTTTCCTCTTTTCAAAACATTTTTATTTCAGTCTTTTGGTGCAAATGTACGAATGTACTTTTGTGGGGAAAAAAAAGAATAAATGTATATATACGTATATAAAGGCATTCTATTTCTAAAATTCAGAGGGGGAGGGGGTTGGGCAATTGCCTCGCTTGATCCCTCAAACGACGCGCTCTACCTGCAAACCATTTGTGTGAATGCGTTTAATAAATATTCAAAGATTTACATGCAATATACCAGTAGCCCAGTTATGACCTCCAGAGACTGCAGTTTCGTGGAAATTTTGACTCGTCAGTTTGAAATAGGCAATAACAGAGCTGAAAGCAGATGCCATTTCAAAATGAAAGTGCCAACAAACTGGTAGCTAAAGTAAATTTAGCACACCAGCCAAAAGACCGCAGTTTTTTGGCCCTTTCAGCTTCACTGAAGTGACATCTGCCTTTCAGCTCAGTTATGTCTGTAACAGACTGATGAGTCTATAATGAGGACAAAACTGCAGTCTCTTGATGACATATCTGGGCTGTTGGTATATTGCATGTAGATCTGCCTTAGCGCTGGCGCAAAGACAATACTTCCTGCTTAGTTCTAAGATTTCTTAAAATTTTAGAAATAGCGAATTTTTTTTTAATTTTTTTTTAAACAACAACTGTAAAGTACTTAAACTTCTTCATTTGCTTTGATGCTTGAAAAATAAATATATGCATGAAGATGTAAGAAAGTGAGTGAGAGAGGTTTGAGAACAAACACATCAAATATTCTTTTTGAGCACAGTGATAATGAATCTTTTCCCGTGACTTAAATTTTCATTAAACATATGCATTAAATAGTGAAAAAAACTAAAAATAAGGCAGTTCTTGAAAGAAAACAACGCGTACACTGTAAAAAAATAAATGTTGTTTTTACAATATAATACAGCTAATTTTACAGCAATAAACTGTAAAAATTGCTAATTTTACAGTAATAAACAGCAAAATTGCTAGTTTTACAGTTTATTACTGTGCATTTTACATTTCTAAACTGGAACCTCGGCCGCCAGTACTATAGTAAAAACAACAGCTCATTTTTTGCAGTGTAGAATGCTGTGCAATTTTGATTTCAGTAATTGCTGTTAATCTTCTTGTGTTTCTGTAACTGAGCAGTGGCATACCTATGGGGGGTGTTTTGGGGACAACCCCCCCCCCCCGAAACGTTGGTCCAAAAATGCAAAAATGAAATGAAAAAATATAAAACTCCTAGAATTAAAAAGTACGATTCTCCAGCGAATATCATTGTGTCACAGACTTCATTGCCATCCCCCTCCCCTTCCCAGAACCATTAAGGATTGTCTTTTTTAGGACATAAATGTCAAAAATTTCCGGAGGTAGGCCTCTAAACCTCCCATTGTGATCGAAATTCGTCTGAAATTGCGTTTTTGGATCTGAAATTTCGAAAAAATCGCTGGGAAGAATTTCTGTATCCTATCATTTTCTTTCACATTATTAAAAATGGCCGTGTTTGGCCTGACTGAGGAAGAGATCGAACATCACCAAGATAGTCTAGAATGGAGTTTTTAGAGGTACAATTTATGAAAATTTCCGGGGGCGAACCCCCGGACCCCCCTTCCATTTTTCTACAGTAATATTTCTTTACTCTTTCAAAAGCTGTCTGATTTTTCGAACTTCGGAAGTACGCATTTTCAAGTGCGTATTATATATATATACACATACATACATACATGCAAAGTGTGGGTAAAAAGGAGTTGCCCCCCCCCCCCGCCGCTCGTTTTTTAAACCTCGTGACGACTTAGAACATACCCCCCCCCCCCTGAAACCAACGAGTAGTTACGCCACTGTAACTGAGCAGGTATTCACTCCCTGGAACAAAACTGAAAGTCAGGAAAAATGGGATTTTCAGAAGTAGAGAATTTAGATTAGTAAATAATATGCCTCTCAGCTAAAATTGTGTATTTAAATAATTAAAGTTGTAAAAATCAAGACATTATTATGGTTTAACTAATTTAGCAATCATTATTGAGACTCAATATTAAGAAAAACGGAGTCAATAAAATGGAAAATATCGTTTTGGAAAACAAACGTAAAACTGTTTATAAGACAAGTAGATACATTTTGCATTAACAATTAGTTGACTAAAAACGAAAGAATTACGTTAGATTTATTTTGATGAACAATTTGACTTGTGTTTGCTGACTGAATTAAGCAAGCATATCACTGTGAAATTGTCAAAAAAAAAAAATTTCAACTTTTTACCAGGGCAGTCGATAGCCAAGGTTTTTAGCCAGTGGCGGATCGTGACTCTCAAACTTGGGGGTGCTGCAATTTTTTTAATGTAACAAAAATGTATGCGTATGTCAATGCGTTGAAAAAATGTTTTTAACGCACCAATATTGAAATAATGATCATTAAACATATTATTTATATTTACTCAAATCAAACAAATGAGAAAAAAATAAACAAACATTTTAAAATTGTTTAAAAACAAAGCACATTTTCCTATCTTTTTTTTTTTTTTTTAAACTTTTCCATTAAACTTTCTGATATTATTGATCAAACTTTTTCCTGCACTGAGCATAGCTAAGACTGTTAACCTATTATCTGACATGCTTCGAGTGAATGTCTTTGTTAAATTTTCTTTGGCACGAGAACTTTCTACTCGTCGAAGCGTGAGCAGTGCTCAAATTCGAAACAGGACAATTTTTTAATAGCATTTTTTTCGGACAATGAAACAAATAACAGTGAAAAAGAAATACCCGGCAAATGCTCAACACTCGTAGTTTCATACACTACTAAAGTTGAAAAATATTTAGTTTGAAGCAGCAAATAATAAAGCAGCGAAAAGGAAATATTCAGATTGCGTATGCGAGTAATCGGTTACTAAAGCCACTGTACTAAAGCATCTCAGGGATCTGCACCGGTTGCAGCCCACATTGCGGTTGAAAAATCCTACCCCCGAGCCCCCGATTGACCACACGTCACGCTGAGTATGCGTAGAAAGCTTTTCAGCGAGCTAAAAGGAGCAACTCGCTGTGCAGCGCCTTACGGAAAATCTGAGAATTTTTTTTCGCACTTTAGTTGAGGCCATGCGATTGACTTCACTGAATATTTAATGGCGTGCGTGTGTGTGTGTGACGAAATCTCCTATGATGACAAACTTTAGATTTTGTACGATTTATATTCACTCAGGATCAGAATAAAATAAAAATGTGAATGAAATAATAACTTAAAAGTATTTTTTTTGGGGAAAACTACTGGGGGTGCTGCAGCGCCGCAGCGCCTATGGACGAGCCGCCACTGTTTTTAGCCTTGAAAATTTGGTCGCTAGGCCCCATTCTCTCATGAAACTTATCAGACTTACGTTTCTTCGATTCCGAGTCCAGCCCCTTTCAAGAGTCCCTAGTTTCCGACTAGGCTGACGTAAGATCTCGTGGGCCTTGTCTTTTATTTATTTATTTATTATTATTATTATTATTATTATTTTGACCACACAGTGGAATAAAATGTTTTTCCCCCGAAGAAGAATTATTGTGTAATACCTTATTATTATTGTTTTTTTAATCGTCTCATTCTGCTTTCTTCTGAGAAGCGTGCCGAAAACAAAATTACTATATACCTTGGAGCTTTATAGTGCTCTTTTAGTAAGTTAACCGCAGAAATTGGCTAGTTTTCCCCCCTTTTTTTTGGGGGGGGGGGTAATAAAAAAGCCTAATTGCCGTGGGGTTGAGTTGGAAGACTTTAACAAAACGGTTACGAAATAACCTAAAGCATTTCAGTGCCAATTATCCTTTCCTATTATCCTAAAAAGAGGAAACAGTCAACTTACCGGCGGAACATTATACTTAGATTTTTTTTTTTTTCAGTATCTTCGAAACCGCAAACATAAAATCTATTGTAAAAAAAAATAAATGAATGAAAATTAAACCTTAGGAAAAATCAAGCCAGATATTTAGGGGGCTAGGACGGGACAATCGACTTTGTTCGACCCCCGTTCGACTTTGAGAAATCGATGTATTTACATGTGTAGGGGTAAGTTTCGTTGTTTTTCGATGTACTAGAGTATAGACTTGATAAGTAGAGCTTCGACGGTGACAACGTTGTTCTTAGAAAATATTTCAACTCTTTATAAGAGCTCTTGACGTAACAGGGAACGGTGCAGAACTGAGCTGGGGCTACTTTAGTACTAGTTTTGCAAAAGTATTCCAGGTCAAATCATTGCCAATAACAAGTCCTCTTTTCACTGATAGCCTCAGAAATATGTAAATATTATCGAGGTTATAGCTCAACTTTTTAAAGTCACACTATTGTCTGGAAATTTTTGAAGTGGCGTGCATGTGAAAAACTATCACATTCAGGAATAAGTAAATACTAGCTGCCAGGGCAGCTAGATTAGCTTCCTGCGGCATATTGATGCACAACGTCCCCCTTCTCTAACTTTTACTTCATTCTGAAGTTATATTATTTGATATAATTTAATGTTCATTCGATTTCAAGACATAGCACGCACGTGGCCCGGCGTTGCACGGGCACTTCGTGCCCTGAAAGTAGTGAGGAAAATTTCAAGAAACTACTCCCCGCCAAGGCGGCTCCCTAACAGGCGCTTCACGCCCTTACTTTTTTCCTATGTAAAAAAATCATTCGAATTATTGAGATGCTTCGCGCCTTCAAGATGCTGAGGAAAGTTTCAGTAAGTTCAGCTCGCTCAAAGGAAAAAAGCAGACATAGATACTAAGTTTTTAATATAAGTAGATGGCTTTTCAACAAATGAATGTTTCAAAATATTACAAGTAGATAGCGTTAGAAATACTATGTAAGTGGCCCGCTTATGAGTTTCGTGTTTGATTTAGTTAAGCCTTTATTCAAAATTCTCATTATCATTGTTATCACTGTTTCATAGCAACTACGTTTCAACAATGGATTTCATATTTAATCATTTATTAGGCTTAATCGCTTTCGCTTTACATTTGACAACTTATTAATTGATATCTTCGCTAATTAAAATCGTATAATTATATAAATTGAAACTAATGAAGCCTGAAAAATAACCTATCTATCGGTACCTTGCTCGACTTTCAGTTCAGTGGCGTTCAGGAGAAAGAAGCGTGACATAGATAGAAAGAAAGATAGTTAGAAAGATACTCAGTTTTTTAATATAAATAGATGTTTCCGTGCTTATAAATAAAAGCAATTTTGCTTTTTATGATATTTAAAGTTTGAAACGGCATCAGAATAACTTTAAATTCAATTTTCAGGGAAGAATATAAATTTATTTTCAAGGTAAGTCTCAAATTCATTGCACCCTTTCAGGCAAGCCGAATGAGAGTTATTATTTTGACACAGGATATAGCACCATTAAATTTCAACAGGTCATAATTTATAAGAAAATCAACAAAATAAAAGCAAAGTGATGCTATATTTATGTTCTCCGAATGTACGAGAAGAAGCAAATTCAAATAGAAGTTTCTATTTTCAAATATCTTCTTACACAATAAGTTGAACTTGAAATTGCGACGCAAAATATATAATCGGTTTCACACGTTGATCTTGATCAGTATTATCACCCGCCTCCACACTTCCTTCCTGTACATCATGTTCCTATCGTGATTTTTTGGTGACAACCAACCAAATCTAAGGCCAACGAGATGTAACATTTGGGTCAATTCGAAAAAATTACTTTTTGTTTATTTTTTGATGCCATAAATAATTTCAACCACGATATGGATAGCAGGGAACTTATCGACTGATATGCGTCTCATGACAACTTGAGAAGTTCCGAAGAAAGGGAACTGGTTTCTTGTTTATTTTTATCTTATCACTGATAAGCCCATTCGTAAACATTACAGTTCGTGCTGTCATTAGTGCTAGGGTTCGCACCCGATCCAAGGGTGGGGTAACTTAAAAAACGCCCTTTGCTCCGCCTCTTTGGGGGCACAATCTTGCACGTGAACACGTCGTGCTTCAGTTTGGGAGTCGTAATCAGCTGAACGTCTCAGATAAATACTGAGATCTTCTCCTCTTCAGCCATGAGCTTTCCTTTGTATTTCAAGAGACCCTTTTTCGAGAGAAGACCTTTCTACTCTTCGACTTCGTCGAGTGAAGATGACTTCCATTCTACCAGCCTCTCCTCTTCTTGAGGTTAAAGAATTTCCGTGGAACTGTCGGTATCCTCGGCTTGAGTTCAATTTCGGTAAGCATCTTCTTTTTTGGCAGTATTGCTGCACA